>JAWPHD010006721.1:0-140138 GCA_037043455.1 Cyrtodaria siliqua | reverse complement strand
GGTATCTTATTAAGTACAAACCCCTCTAACTGCATAGATGATAAAAACGCATGAAAAACTTGTCACTTCATGGCTTACCTGGTCCCCACACCTTTGTTGACAGGTGGTTGCCAAGCGACCAGGCATTGACCAATCAGACACTGACAGCAGTAAACTCGATGGCTGCTGATGTTGGATTTTTCCAATACAAGTTCATACAAGCTAAGGTTTGCAGAGGGTGTAACACTCAATTTAATTCTCTATATTAAATATACCTGGCTCACAGAACAAACAAGAAGCCATTTGGAATAACTATGTAATGCATCTGTAACAAAAGCTGCTGGAAGAACACACGGAAAAGCGGCTGAAACCCCATCACAATAATTCCCTACTTTCAAAAGGATCAATCAATAGTTCAATAATTTATGTATTCACAAGCTTTTTTATTGTACAAGAAAAGCAATAACCACAATGAATTATTAATGACAAGGCAGTCACACTATTGTAATTTATTGGGAGACCTTGTTATTTCACAAAACCACAAATGGTGACAAACTGGCAACATCAATGACACCTGTAGACCACCACTTTTCATGTTAGCCTCATCTTGTCCATGTGAAGTCTCGCTTGAGTATCTCTTCTTTGTTGCAGTTTGGCACAAAAACAATATTTTTTGAAAAGATTAGTGGTGCTCTCCAGGGTTTCGGAAATACGGTTGCCCGATACCCCGGGCAAGTGGATTTTGGTTGCGGACAGGTGACCGTTGCAAATTCTGGTTGCCTCGCCACTTGCCCGACTTAAAGACTAAATCAAGTGGCAAACTAGCCTAATCAGAATTTAATAACTGAACAAAACTGCCCGCTGCTTTTTCGCCGCGAATGATTATTAATGAGATCAAATAACTTCCAGTATAACAAACATTCTCACCACATGCAGCTTTATCAGTGTCATTATTTCAGTAAACAACTAATTAACTTGCACATGCATTGCACACCCTGTGGCTGTCTCCATGTTTCTATGCCCATGAAATAAAATGTGTTTGTATGCCGTCACACTCATCATTTAAATAACACAAATATTGAAACAACACAAAGAAGAATCTAATTTAATGAACATAAAAATCGTACGTGAGCATGCGAATCGAGTCAAAATGATTTCATACCTTACTTTCACCCAAATTTTCTGTAAGATATATTCCCATTTTCTCTGATAACCCAGTGTGTAGATTGTAGAGAATTTTAAGTAAATTCTAGTGCTGCAAGAATCTTCAAAATCCATAGAAAAAAAGTTATACTGATTTTTATAAACTTTTTATAAAATCCTACGCGTATCGTAGTCTCGGTGACCAACCGTTCCCAAATCATATTGTAGGAATGATGGGGTATGGAGTATTGCTTCTTCAGGATGCTGGAAAAAGCACCCCATGGTCTAAATATTCCTCCTGAAACCAAACATTTTTCGTCATTTCCAGGGGTGTGATTGGCCTTTGAACAAAAGGGAGGAAAATTTGAGCGAGGGGTTAAGGGGACTGCAAATCCCCTTACGGGGTCAAGGGGCAGCGCCCTTGTAGGGGTTCAGGGGGCGCAGCCCCCGAAAGCTCCTGGATTTTAGCTGTTTTAAATCATTTTAAGTCCATTTCTGATATGCTTATGGGTTGTTTGGTGTGACATTTTAAAACAAGAAAAGGGTAAGTTTTACTATTTTATTATCATTGTTAGTGTATCAACTGTAGAAATTTAAAAGAAATAGATGAAAATCAAGTAATTTGTAATAATTAATCTCATTATCATTGGTTATTTGACTAATGAAATACAACTGATATATTTATTAAAATGAGAAAATTTCCAAAGACTAAATTTTAAAGATCAAGTATTAACTATTTACAGCTTTGATTGACCAAAAAACAACACCTGACAACAATGTAATAATACATAAATTTGGAAATTATAAAACAAAACATTACAGTTAATAAAGCACATAATAAAGAAAGTATTGCAACTGTTGTAACAAACCAAAAAACATAGATGAAATTAAAGTAATTTGTAATAACTTATCTCATCATTGGTTACTTGGTTTATTAAAATGAGAACATTTCCAAGAACATGACATGAATTCAAAGATCAAGTTCAGAACTTTTGCAGTGTTCCAATAACGAGACCTTGCCCCGCGATCCATTACTAATCAGTTTGTCGCATTGGATACACTTAACTTTCCCGGAAATGTCCACTTTCCGAAAGCTTACACTCAACGGTACGTCATTATTTACGATTTCTAACCACTCCCACTTAAACTTATTTTTACAATCACTATCTATTTTTTTGATCTCTCGTGTGTCCGCCGATCTTTCCAAGATTTTGGCCATGTTTTCCGCGTAACCATCTCTCAAAACAAAACAAACAAATTCACAGCGGACATTTTTTTCTTTTGTTTTTTTTTATCTCAGCTTCACATTACAAGAGGCGCTTTGATTGGACCAGATAAACAACAAAGACCAATGAAAACTCGCGACAGAAAACTATTGAGAAATTGCCAGGATGTAAAACGTGTAGATCTCGGGATCTCGGATTTTACAGGATATTTACGGGGCAAACGTGTAAAAGTCAGATTTTTTCGGCCAAGAATACGGCCCTCACCCCCCCTGAAAAAAAAACTCCTCGGATCTGGACGAATTGGAAAAGTGACCCCTCGGACCATCGGAACCGCGGAAATCAGCGATTCCGAGGAAGAATCACACCCCTGCATTTCCGTAGTCATACAAGTTAAAATCGGCAAAAAAAGGTCGAAGTCCCTTTTGGTCTAAATTTGTTGTTTACAGTTTCTTCTCGCTAAAAGTTGTCCAAAATATTGTCTTCCTCATCCATAAACTAAAATTCATCATGAAATCCCAAATAAATGTATCTCCCTTCGCTCGAAACATAAAATCTATCATATATATTTACTGATTCACTCGAAAAGTCGAGAAAATACACGCAAAAAATTGCCGAGATTTTTCTTCTTCTCACTTCCTGAAGTGTTTAAAATTCCCAGACAATTTTTTATTTACTGTGCATGCCAACTCTGCCTTCTATCTGAAGAGTACCCACAAAGTAATGACGTTTTATACGGGTTTTCCACATGGAAAACAACGACATGTCAACAACAGTCAATACATACGAATAGATTCGTATCCCGAATGAAAAGGGTTAAATAATACAGAAATGAATTATGTTATTTTTCAAACACTGGATTGCCTTTTTTATAGATAAAACTGTTCATGTTTTAAAATATCAAATTTCACATAAAACAAAGTATAACTTACAGTTATCTGCCATATTTTTTTTTTGTACTCGTCTTCACAAGATAGAATGGAAACCGTTGCGTCTTTCTAGCTGATGACGTCTTTCTAGCTGATGTCTGAAAATAAATATGTCAATAAATAATTTGCAATATGTACATGTATAACTTCACCTAAATCAAACATGCACCTTTACTAAGGCCATAATAAATTGCTAGTTTATCATTCAAATTTATTTCCAAATACGGGGGGGGGGGGGGGGGGGGGGAAGGAGGATTTAGTGTTTTATACTTTCAGGCATATATTAATATTTTCAGATGTTAAGAAATACTTCTTGTATAAATAATACCAACTATTTCAACTGCAACAGAGGAAAGTATAGATAGAGACATAATAAACCACTACGTTTTAGAACTCTGGATCATACTAGGTTATTACCTTTTTTAAATCAGAGCATTTAACAGTTTGTGGCAGGACCTCTCTTTGGTACAAACCAATTGTTTTGAATAGTCATGATCATCTGCGACGCTTGCTTTTTTTAACTTTTCCTTTTGTCTTTAAAAAGGCAAGCGTCGTATATGATCAAGATTCTATTGAACAAATACACTGCGGTAGTGGGTGGAGTGAATATTTGAAACAGACGATTTCTCGTCAAATACAACAATTGTGAAAAAGGTAAGTGTTATATTTATGTTTAGTACTTGTTCCGTTGTTGAAATCCCCTCGGATTGAATGGACACACTGGTACATTCGGAGAATCGCCACCAATAGCGGTGAATATGTGCTTTATTTTGTTCTACAGTGACGCGTTTTTCGAAGCATTTTGACTTGTCACAGAAAAACGGTTTTCGGTTTCGAGAACGACATACATTTACGGTTCCAACCAGACCAGATGTGTGGATAATTCTCAGAATTTGCCCATTGAAATAGTTGATGGAAACAGTTAGGTATCAAATGTTGACCAGCGAGAGCTTCAAACCATGTCTATAACAACGATACTCTGGGACGTTTTTTTCAGGAAAAGTTAAAATATGTCTGTTTTCAACAAATAACACTTGATTTTTTTTTATTATTATTGTTTTGTTTCAAAATGACCATCACTGAAGACAGTGACATCACCCATTTAATTTGCCAATTAAGCATCGTTTTGAGAGGAAATTTTGTACCGTAACACCGGTTATTACGTTTCCGATTTTCAGTGGACAAGTTTAAAACTCGGCTTTCGAAACAACAGTTAAATGTGGAAAGCTGTTTGGAAAATCGGCGTCAAAGCAAATTCTTTTCATAACAAGCCCTGAATATCAGTCTCCCACTTTTATCATTGATATTATATTTATTGATGAAATTGTCCTTCAATATATAGTCACAATTAGCAGATATGACTGCGAAATTACCTAGCCCTGGTATCTTGCTATTCCTCACAAGGCAGTGGAGTATAATATAGATTACCGATATTGATTACAAGGTGATTATACCTAATCATATATTACCAATGAGCCCGTACATAAGCTGAGGCACACCGAGGCTTGTTGTAAGAAGCTACATACTTTACATATATACAAGGACAAGAAGAAAAAAAGATGTGTTTCCGGTTGCAAGACCAACCCTATTTTGAAAGGGGGCCGACCCCAAAACTTTTTTTTTTATGTTGAAATGATTTTTTGTTATCAATTTGTTCTGCACGATGATTTATCACATAGCTTACATCATGGAAGTAACCACATATCATCATTTTATATTTTCTGTAATCAACTGGGCACTGGTGTATAACTATGCAAATTATTACCGACTTACACAGTAAAAGTGTAAAATATTTAGGTAAGTCATATGCAGTGCTCCAAGAAAATTAAAATTAAGGAATAGCACAAGGTAAGTAGATTTCAAAAGTCCACTTGCCCCGACTGAAAAGTCACTTGCTGATTTATTTTTTAGTTGCCCCGAAATTGTTAATACCAGTGAATAGTTGCCGGTACCAGGAACGTTTAATACTCTGAGGGGACTCACAACGCCAGTAGTTTATCGATAAATCAAGATTTAACTTGTCTTCATATCGATTTTTACCTTTAGCATGTTTATTGCGTCTCGATAACGCGACTTAGCATGTACTATCGTATATTACCGTAGAATATGACTACTTACTGCAACTAAAAAAGCTCTCGTAGTTTCAATATTTTACCGATTTTTTTTTATATATATATCAATAAAAACGTTGAAGGTTAAGCTATCCAACCATCTAAAAAAAACATTTTATAGACTGATAAAGAGAACAGATCTTCAGTTGAAACATGTGTTTTCCCTTTTTTATCACGTATTCCCGTCACAGAAGCGTAAAGTGGTTGCAATTAAAAAAGCTCTCGTAGTTTTTACATAGCTTTTGTCGATATTGAATTCGTTGCTTTTTTACTTTTTTTTATTTATAATTAGTTAATAATAACCTGTGATTAGAATCAAACAGTAAGATTCTATTTTCCTTTTATTTATCCATTGCATCATATAATAACAAGAGGTCAATGACCTTGAAGCTCTACTGATTGATTTTGATTTCAGGAAGTAGTCGCTTCAGACTTGTTTTTTTATTTTTAGCCGTGGCGGCCATCTTGAATTTCCGGCTGACCTGAAATTTTGCTAGGATCAATTAGACATCAAGAGCAACATTCCTGTGAAGTTTCATGAAAAACAGTCAAGTAGTTTCAGAGGAGTAGTCGCTACAAGTTTTCATTATATAACTCTATGTAAACAAAGATGGCCACTGGCAGCCATGTTTAACGTCGAATCAAAATAATGTTTGACTCTGATAACCATCATGTCATGCTGATCATTTTACAAAAAGTCCCATATCAATATCACTTATAGTTTTCAAGATGTAGTCGCTACAAACTTATTTTTTAAAAATCTATTTTTAGCTGTGGCGGCCATCTTGAATTTCTGGTCGATCTGAAATTTTGGTAGGATCAATGAGACATCAAGAGCAACATTCCTGTGAAGTTTCATGAAAAATCCATCAAGTAGTTTCAGAGGAGTAGTCGCTACAAGTTTTTACTATATATAACTATGTAAACAAAGATGGCCGCTGGCAGCCATGTTTAACGTTGAATCAAAACAATTTTTGACAAGGACCAACATCATATCATGCTAATCATTTTAGAAAAAGTCCCATATCAATATCACTTATAGTTTTCAAGAAGAAGTTGCTACAAACTTGAATCTTGAATTTTTTTTTTAGCTGTGGCGGCCATCTTGAATTTCCGGCCGACCTGAAATTTTGCTAGGATCAATCAGACATCAAGAGCAACATTCCTGTGAAGTTTCATGAAAATCCGTCAAGTAGTTTCAGAGGAGTAGTCGCTACAAGTTTTCATTATATAACTCTATGTAAACAAAGATGGCCACTGGCAGCCATGTTTAACGTTGAATCAAAAAGATTTTCGACAAGGACCAACATCATGTCATGCTGATCATTTTAGAAAAAGTCCCATATCAATATCACTTATAGTTTTTAAGAAGTAGTCGCTACAAACTTGTTTTTTAAAAACCTATTTTCAGATCTGGCGGCCATCTTGGATTTCACATCAACATGAATTTTTGCTAGGATCAACTAGACTTCATGGGCAACATTTCTGTAAAGTTTCATGAAAATCCATTCAGTAGGTTCAGAGGAGTAGCCGCTACAAAAAAAAGTTACGGACAGACGGACGCCGCACCACGGCATAAGCTCTGCTGAGCTCTGATCAGTAGAGCTAATAAAACCACAGTGTCTCCTTCCACTTAGTTGAGATGAAAGTCAGAACATGGGGGTGAGGATGTTGTTGGCTCATTTTGCATAATTTTTATCTTGATGTAAATGGAGAGGGAGCTTTCCTTTTGATGACATAATAGGACCTTTTTATGTGTTGGTGCACAGTGAAACCCTTCAATCAATCAATCAAGCAAGAAGCATGTAAATTTACCCATGATGGAAAAAAACGGATGACAGTATTTGTTTTGTTTTTTTGTGGCGTTGCATACAACTCAAATTAAATGACCTGGTTTGAATGTGCGAAAACAGACGACAATGTAATGTTTACATGTATGTATGGATACTTTCTGTTTTGAATAACGGAGTTACAAAGTCATTATTTTAGCTAAAAAGATGCAGTGCTTTTTTTTCTATTTTTTGGGGAACATAACCCATACCTTCTCAGTTGGGAATTTTAGCGAGATTTTTTGTAAAATTGGAAATTTTAGCGTGATTTTTAACAAAATTCAGAAAATAGTAAAGCATTCCTTTCATAATTATATCTGTAATACTGTTTTCTGTACTCCAAGATAAACAGAAGCATTTATTTAAGCTCATTGGATTGGCACACTTATTTATTTTTTTAAATTGGGAATTTTTTCCTCTTAATTGGGAAAAAAAGATATGTTTTGGCATTGGGAATATGACCGAATTTCGGCTATAAAAACAGCCAAAAAAAACACCTGGGATGTAAATCTTTGTATGAGAAAAGTTATTACCATTTGACAAGGCCAAAAAATAGGTGTGTTTCCTATAGCATGCTCTAAAAATATAGGGGCATTTTTTTTATAGCAAGATATTGTGAGATTCTACGTATTTATCTCACAAACCCCATACAAGTTGATGATACAACTGAAAGTTTCTCTGTGATGTCGCACATAGTTTACCTCGATATATTGTGATAAATCATTGTTCAGAACAAATTTATTTATTTTTTCATAAATATAGAGTTGGTAGGGCCACCGGAAACAGGTATTTTGGGCCTAAGAGTTAGATATCTGTGTTGTTTTACGCTCCTTTTTATGTGTGTTTGTATTGTTGAAAAAAGTTCGGCGAGCTTCATCTTTTTGGGTTTCTTAATTTCCTCCAGTATAGGCACACCAAGTGAGTTGCAGTTAGACGTTTCAATGTAAAATAATCTATAATATCTAATATAAAATGCAGTATAGATTTTAGCTCTTTTGTAAACATCGAGAATCCAAAAAACATGGCCGCGACCACTTTTTTCTTTCGCCACTTTCGCCAATGCCAGCCGTCAAATTACATGGGTCAAAATGACTGTAGCCAAATTGGCGAAAGCACTTGACAAAAGTTTCGCCATTTGCAATTTGGTTTCGCAAGTTGACAATTGAAGAGCCCAGTTTGTTTATGATGGAAAAAAAGCCCTGTCCGTGGTCTGCGGAACGGAGCCTTAAATATAGCCATCCATGCTATTACGATATATCTCCCTGCCTGAAAACATTATTTCAATCCTAAACTGATAGCTACTGTGTCAGATCCATACTTGTTTTTGTTCTCTAGTCAATGGTGAAAACCTAATGCCATTTTCACATGATTTTTGTTTAAATTCAGATGTGAACTATTCAATGAAACCTATTCGGCTCGTCTAAGTAGAAAAAAGCTTCTTTTGCAAGTTTTCCAATACTCTATTTGTGTAAATACAGAAACAGGCAAAATGGTTCAATATGGCATGGTTTCGCTACTTATTCAAACACCCAATGTTTCAAAGTCAATATTTCACTTCTCATGATAAAGATGAGAACGACAAACAAATGCAACATGTTCAGACTGGACTTCTTAAAACTAGATCTGGACTGTTTTTTTTTTGCAATTCAGCTTAATACTCAAGTCCGCAATTTTGGAGGCTGCATATTGCAGGTGAACTTACTTTTATTTCTAAAAATAAATTTGTTAAGATTAGGCAGTCTCAATTCTTGGTCCTTTGGACTGTCCAAGAACCACAAAGGGCTATTTCAAACAAGAACCACAAAGGGCTATTAAATTCAAAAAATAACCACAAAGGGCTATTTCAAACAAATATGTTCAATCACACCTCTTACATACTAGTTTCTTGCCAAAACTAAAAAATTATCAATAAGTAAAGAAGTTACTGAGCGGAGAGCATTTTTCTTAGGGATAGTAAATAGGACCTTGAACTTTGATTAAATGACCATAATAAAAACTCCAAGCTTTCTTTTT
Organism: Cyrtodaria siliqua; assembly: GCA_037043455.1. Taxonomy (NCBI): domain Eukaryota; kingdom Metazoa; phylum Mollusca; class Bivalvia; order Adapedonta; family Hiatellidae; genus Cyrtodaria; species Cyrtodaria siliqua. Next base: position 130,911 of record JAWPHD010006721.1, on the reverse strand, counting down.
ATGAGCCGCACCTTGTGGTAAACTTTCGTTAAAAGTCTCCCAAGGGAAGTCGTTATTGAGCAGAAACCAATATTCTACTTAAAGGAAAGGTGACTGACTAAATGACTCAAATACCAATCCCAAGCTTTAGCCGCACTCTGTGGTGAAAGTTTGTTAAAACCCTTCAAGAGAAACTAAAGTTACTGAGCGAAACAAATGAGAGCGATGGACTGCAATACTAGACCCTGGTCATGGCCGGTAGGGGAATAATAAAACTAAAATAAAGTAGTATGGTTGCATACTCAATGCATTATATGCCTTTAAATAGGCCTCATGAAATGTCCGACTGAATTATTGTTCACCAAATAAATGAGACGGACCATATTTTTATTATTTTTTGATCTGACCAACACCAATGTCAATCCCAAGAGATCTAAATGTCATTAACAGTGGGGGATGCATGTCACAGCGGAGACCAGAGGCGACCTGTATCTCACCGAAAGTAGATCAAAGTGACTTGAAATTCTTCAAATGATGTTAGATCATAGATGCATATAAGGAACATTCTGGTGAAAATCCTAAAACAATTGATTGGATTGAATTGGATTTTATAGTCGCACAGCTAAGGTCATATGGTGACTTTCCAGCTTTCACTGGTGGCGGAAGACCCCAGGTGCCAATCCGGGCAATCTGCGTGCACGGGCGGGCACCTGGGTAGAACCACCGACGTTCCGCAAGCCAACTGGATAGCTTCCTCACATAAAGATTCCTAGGCCCCTGAGGGATCGAACCTACAGCGGTGAGGGGCAAGTGATTTCAAGTCAGAGACGTTAACCACTCGGCCACGGATGCCCAAATCCTAAAAGTAAAAAGTAAGATACACATGTCGTGTAGTGGAGACTACACGTGACCTATATTTCGTTGAAAGTAGGTCACAGCGACCCAAAATTGTGCAAGTGATGTTGGGTATGTATAATGACCAATCTGGTGGAGTTCGGTGAAAATCCTGCAAGTAACAAAGATAATATTAAGAAATGAAAATCAGGCGCACAGACAAACAAAACTAACGGACACATATACACCCGGTAACATCCAGAATTGCTATAAGAAGTTTTTGGTAGAGCCTTGTACAGCACTATGAACATAAAACTCAGCAGGCAATCATGATGACATATACGTAATACAAGGAATCTATTGCAAAATGACAATTAGGAGGATAAACATGTATCATAACAACATAAAGAATATCCAAAAACTAAAAATGTATTACTGTAACAGTTGTAACCAAGTGGAGACCATAAACTAAAACTTTCCTGTGCACGTCTAACCGGATCGTTGTTTTCATGTCATTTCCTTCACGATGTCATTATGTTTCCCCGTGTAAATATTTTGTTTTCAAATTCCAAACTTCACCTTAATATATTCCTTTTACTTGAAATAATGTTGTCGGTAAGATATAATCCTTACAGTGAGTTAGTGACCTTTTTTTTACCTATGTTACAGAGGCTGTAAAAGGCCTCTTCCCAAACTTGACTGTTTTTCCCCGTGCCAGACATTTTTCCCAATAAGAAGGCAGCAAGCAGCCTCTCAGAAGTTGAGGACAAAAAAATAATTCTGCAATGCGTTTTTTTCTGAAGTCAATAATATAATAAATAATGGATGAAAATAGATTTTATAGTATTGTCATATTTACTTAATTATTCTTATATCGTTTCCAAAATGAGTAATATTAAAGCATGTTATTTTTTTCCCAAAATGAAAAAAATATATGCCAATATGGTATATATTACGTCCATAAATTTCAATGGAACTCTTTGCTCTTGTCCAATATGGAATTTACCGACAATTTAATGCATGTATATACTGCCTTTATCACGACACCGCGTATGCAAACGTGGCTCCATCGTTGAGTGTCTACTATAGAATTTGCAGTAACTCTGCAGGTAAGAAGGTTCTTGGCCCATTCTCCATATTTTATCTTGATGTAAATGGATCAGCCTGGCACATTCATTCCTGTTAGGTGCCATATATATTTAGTGTGTATACATAAAAAATGTTTGATTAATACTTCTTTCAAGCTGTTATATTCACCCAAAATTTGGCATATGGAAACAGTGGGCATTTTTTTTGGGGGCAAGTATAAATTTCATCACAAAACTATTTTGTTTTAAATTGATAAATGAAAGATCTGATGAAATATTGTGTTCACAAATTACATAACTAGAACAAGGGAGAGACTGGTTGTCACATCATTACCTGGTTGCCATGGTTACCTGAAACAGGTGCACAACATGGTGTGTCCATTGATTATCTACAACAGATATGAACACAGACAAAACTACCATAAATTATCTTATTTCCTTTCAACCAAATAAAATAATGTTTGGTTCCGGTTACACCGGTAAACAAATTAGGGTCAGTAGGAAAAAACTTTAATAGAGAATGATTTTTGAACCAGTAACACAGGCCTGTACTGCAAGCAGGTCTTGCTTCTTATCGTGCTAAATGTATTCATTAAGTCAAGAGAGGGCATAATTCTGGCATAATTCTGTTAATATGCACACCAGAGTAAGGCCAAAAAATAAAAGAAGATTTGTTTCCGCTAATGGCTTCAAAAAAAAATAGGGTAGGTAGATAGGCAAAATTTTTATTTTTTTTATTTTTTTTATTATTAATGACCTTATTTTTGTTAATGAAAAAACACTTAATATTAAAAAAAATATTGGGGAAGTTATTTCTGCCTAGATAATACATGGTTATGGCTCTTTTTCAATATTTGGTAATGTACACTGGAAAACCCTGGGGTCGTGGGTTTAAATCTCACTGGAGGAATAACTTTTTTTTTTATCTCCATAAGAAACCTTGGTTCATGGGTTCAACTGTTGTTTTTTTGCAATAAAAAAAGTTAGGGTCGGCGGCTAAATAATAGGGTCGGTTGGGTTAGCGGAAACAAACACTTTTTTTAAAAGCCTTATGGCACTAAGGCCAGAAAAAAAAATACCTGTGTTTCTGGTTACTCTGCTGAAAAAATTAGGGTAGGTAGGTCGGTAATTTTTTTTTTTTTTTGCCTATGTTTAGGCCTAAAAAAAAAACATGTGTGTTTCCGGTTTCCCGACCGACCCTACTTTATCACCGCCGACCCTAAATATTTTTAGCGAAAAAAAAATAAAAAAAAAATAATTTTTTTTTTTTTTTTTTTTTTTTTTTTTTATTCAAATGATAATTTTATTAGCAAGAGTTGTTAAGCATCTAATTTGGATTGCAAAGGTTATCAAAAAGTTGCCTTAGTACAAAAATGGCATAATATATGCGAACAATATATCTAAAAAAAATATCTAAAAAAAAAACTTTTTCCTACCTACCTACCCTAACTTTTTGACAGGGTGAAACCAGAAACACACATCTTTTTTTTTAGGCCTTATGGACGATGTTAAAGGTATCTTTAACTTTGTCAAGTAGTTAATTTGTAGTGATTTTTCAAGGAGAGAAGGTAAACAACCTCATGATATCTTCTTAATTTGTTTGTTTTGAATAAAATAAATTGAAAACACATATTTTCTGCCATTACGAGTTTTCATACGATTGAATTTTATAATTTTCCTGAGGCTGGGTGGTAATGGAAGATCAAATCTGCTGGCAGCATGTCATGATTAATGTTTTTCATAACTTCTGCTCTGTCCCATGGCTGCATTTTCCAATACGAATAGCCAAAACGGGTTTTAGCGCATGTTTCGTACATTACCGTTTCGTACCCAGCTTTTTCGTACTATTTTTTATTTATTTATTTATTTTTTGATAAAAAACTGTAGGGTCGGCGCCAAAAAATAGGGACGGTCGGGTAACCAGAAACACAGGTATTTTTTTTTCTGGCCTAATGTCACCATGAGTTCCTTTTCAAGATAATGAATGTTTGTGAAGTTTCACCGAAATTCTTCGAGGGTTGAATGCGAAACTGTTTAAACTTTCCAGATAGAAAGAGCAAGATATAAAAGTTTGGCACAGACACCTCAAAATGTAAACCAATGCAGACGCCAGGGCAGCGTAATACAGCAGGGCTCGAAATAAGCACTAGTTTGGTAGCCCGAGACTAGTAAAAAATGCTGCTGGACTACCAATTGTTTGTGCCTGGGTTAGTGTTGGGAATCAGCTGAAAATTCATGTTCGATCATCAGAAGATTTAAACGTCCACTGATCGAGCATTAATCATTTAAACATGGCTGCTATAAAAGACAAGTGTAAGCCTTTTTCAGACTATAATGAAGAAAAAGATCACATGTTCTGGTAATAAAGGATCTGAATGAAACTGACCAACATATTTTTTAGAAAATAACTTGTGATACCCACTATAAATATGTGATTACTTGTTGCAAAATTAACTCATTTTATTTGCTTGTATATTTTAGTACAAGAGAATGAAATGAGGCATAATTTTCAATAACTGAGTAAAGTCGATCATGAAAATTTGTAATCGATTAATCAGATCAAAGGTATAACTGATCGATGATCAATTAAATTGATTAACCGGAACAACACTAGTCTGGGTAATCCGATCGGCTATTAACAAAAATTGTTCAATTAAGAAATAAATTATAAATCAATAGATTGTGTAGTGACAACTCTTTCCTAACCTAACCGTTTACAAACCTGACCTGATATTTCCATCGATTCAATAAATGCCTATAGGGCATTATTAACAATTGCCTCAATAGTCAAAGGTGTTTTCCATATATTTTTTTAAATTTTAAAGGGACACATGTCAATCTTATACTTATATTGCGTCATTTTGACTTTGAAATTGTTTGCATATAAAAAAATAAAAAAATAAGATTTCAATTGTCTTCGCTATTTCACCATTTTTTAAAAATATATTATTGGTGCAATATTATAAAAAGTTAGTAATATGTTAAAACAATTTGCGTTGAACTATTCCAATAATTAATATTAATGACTGAATGCAAATTAAGGGGAAAACTAACGGGATGCCGTGAGTTTTTAAAAAAATTAAGATTGCCGTGTGTCCCTTTAAGCAGTCTTCAGGAAAAGAAAATGGAACTTGAATTAAAATAGTATTTTCTGTTGAATACTATATTGGGCTAGAGACCTGCAGGTCAAGGATTTTACCCAACTAACTGGTAAACAAAACTGCATTTCTTGCCTGTACAGTACAGCTCATGCAAACCCACACTTTACACTTTCACGTAGTGTGAGGAATTTAGAGAACGTCTACTTATACGGAGTTGGTGACAAAAAACTACTGAGAGTGGTAATCAGCTTTGCGAAAAATGACTGGTGTGCTTACGCCACAAAACTTTTTGAGTACAGAAACGCGGATTTCGTCAAGTTGAAATTACACAGGTAATCTTTTTCTATACTGGTCAGTTTTGTCAGTAATTATTCAGTCAGTTTAGAGAGAAAAGTTAAACTTTCTATTTTTGGATGTTGGAAACTCGAAAATACAACATTTCCTTGATATTGTACTGGGCCACAATGTGGTTTATACAGCGGTTCTATCTTAGGTTTAAAATAATAAACATAATATTTGTAAGAATCAAGCTGATGGTTGGGCGAAATATGCTTTGAAAAACAAGAACATCATGATAATATTGAATGCAAATGGCTGACATTTTGTGTAATACGCAAATGTGGGTTGCAGGTAAAATGCGTGTATACCACAATATTCAATCGATTTTGAATTTATTTCTTCGCAACAAGAAAATTAAAACATTTGTCTTGAGATTTATGTACATTTTTGACTGCGGATGCTTGATTCTGAAGAGACGAGCAAACTTCAAATGGACAACTTTCAATGCCAAAAAGACGTATGCATTGAAAATCGAAAACGGAAACGGTCACTGCTAAGGGACGTGACTGGTATAATAATTAATTTGCGTAGTCGTCGTGGTTTTTTTTTTACCGCTATAAAATAATACGATCTGGAGTTAAAAACCACCGTCGGTTGGGTAACAGGAAACGGATCATTTTTTCCACTAGGCCTAACTGATAATATGTAAAGAATCATGGGTCATAAACCCTTTGTGAGTGCCGTGCCACCTTGTAAAATGTATCGAAAGGCCCTGATTATTAATATTTATGGACAACAAAATTGAACAAAACTCGTGATTAACTGCATTAAAAGTTTAAAATATAGATCTCGAAATTCACTCTTTGTATATATCAATTATACAACCTTTGTACAGAAAATAAGCACGATGACAAACTGATACATTTTCGGAATAATTCAGATTTTTTTATATTCCCAATAATGAATCATGGGACCGCACTCTTGGTTCATTGGATTCTACGTGAAATAACTTGAGTGTTTGACCACTCGAAAATGGCATACTGTCGCGAAATGGATACTCGGGAGTCAAAACACTGTGTTTGAGTACATTCTCGCGGCACTCACTAACCTAAAACTCGTCGAATCAAGTGAAGTGTGGTATTCTCATGACCTGTACTGTAGCTTACATTATCGTAAGAACAGCTGCGCTAAAACATTCTAACTTTAACATAATTTTGTTTAATTTCACAGGGTTCCTACTATGTTCTAAGAACACAAATTTCACCTACCCACTCACCAATGAAATCCTACGGTATTTTTAAGGATGGCCTTATTCAATTGAATTGAAGTTTTAAGGCGCACCAACACATGAAAGGTTATATGGCGCCTAACAGGAATGAACATGCCAGGCTCATTCTCCATGTACATCGAGATCAAATATGGAGAACGGGCCTAGAACCTTCTCACCCTGAACTGCAGAGTTGCTGCAAGTTCTATTGTAGATACTCCATTTATGCTGGAGCCACGTTATTGCTTTTCTGCCACTGCTCTAGTGCTATGAGCGAGATGGCACCTGAAACAATGCAGGGGTCATGATGAAGACCTTTAATGAGCATGAACAAAAAATGATAAAATGAACATGAATTCGGGGGAGAGGGCGGGGTAGAAACCCCATCAAACGGGATTTGCAGTGGCCCTATTCTTTGCCCCGTTACCAAACGGGCCCCTGAAAACCACACAGGGTGCCTTATTCAAACACAAAAAAAAGTAAATATATACATGAAAATTGACTTCTTTTCCAAGAAAGCCATCTTTATATATATCAGTTACAATTCACATTATGTGGTTATATTACAGAATTCAAGTTAAACAAGCATTAACTAGTTAGCGCTAACTGGCTTTGTAACTTGCAAGATATCGCCATCGTGACGAGGACGTACACTCTGAGAGCAAGACTAGATCATCTGCATACATTTGCTGCATGCAACAAACTCCCTTTGTGCTCACATACCCTACATTGATATCTGCCACAACTTGAGGCTAGATTTACCTGAACAAAGAAATCAATAACCCAATCTCTTGGTGCCACATCATAGCTAGAGTATTGATTTTTGTGAGCAGACTCATGTGAACTATAGTTGCTTCCCTTGCACATACAAATCAGATATTCTGGACGCATTTACCTCTCTTATGTCGGTATTTTTTGACTTACATGTATGTGGCAGAAGGGCTTTCAATATTCGGCTCCTTCCAATTGCAAAACCTCTACATTTCCCTAATTCTAGGAAAAAGTACCAATCTTAAAACATAGTTTGTATGTATGTTAAAACAAATGCTTCTTTCAATACTTGAGAAACATACACTGTAATAAAAATATTCTCCTTAAGGCCATAATAAATTAATTGCTAGTTTATCATCCAAACTGGAATATTGCCTAGGCACAATGCAAAAATAGTAATATATATCTACTTCTTCCAAGATTGAAAACACACATTTTTAAATAGTTTTATACTTCTAGACACACATAAATTTAAGAATTTAAATATTTGCAAATGGGACACTATCCGCAAGTAAGCAGATATTAAGCATAGCCAAATAACTGTCCGATTTTTAATCAGTGTTTTCATGCATATGGTACATTTCGTGAGTTTGAAAAAGAAGTTTTTATTTATTATTTGTAAACAATGTGGGACCCACAATATTTACAGTTTGTGGTGAACACATGACATCCATTAGCCGATAGGTTTTCTATACAGTGTCTTACGTAACAAAACTGGCCAGTTTAGCTCAGTTGGGAGCCAGCTCGACTATTATTACATGCGAGTGTAATTTTAGTGTTTTATGAGTTCAACCCCACGAAGCGGTTCTTCTTTTTTTTGGGTACCGTTATTGCAATCCGTCAAACAATCTTGGTTTTATTGGTAAATATTGGAGAATGGTTAATATGTTAACGTAATTATTTTGTGTTTTATAAGCTAAAAGTTACGGATATTGTTCTTTAAAGAACTATTTATTGTATAAATAATAAAAATAGTTAATTGCAACAGAGGATAGTATAGGCACTACTTCTTAGATCTCTTGTAAAGGTCGTACTAGGCTACTAGCTTTTTCAAATCACAGAACAATCACTTGTTTTTGACATGACCATTCTTTGGTACAAAGACCTTTTTACAAGACGAAGACAAATTGCAAACAAGTTAGCTATCTTCCGATTGAACAATGTTTTCATCACTGAAGTGCTGTGCAGTGATATCGCCTGCAACAGGAGATTGTTTTCCACATAGAAAATTGTTTGATAATTGCAACACTTTTTCCCCCATTTAATTTGCCAATTTCGTCTTGTTTTTGGGAGAAATGTTGTACGTGTTGTTTTTGGGAGAAATGTGCTGGTTATTACGTTTCTGGGTTTCAATGGCCAGGTTTAAAGTGTGTCTCTCAAAACAGACGTAAAACATGGAAAGCTGTTCGGGTAATCGGTGACAAGCGGCAAAAAAATGGGGACGGTGGGGATGATAAGCTAGCAATGGACAAAAGACATGGAACCCGTTCCAATTTAAATTAAGACCAGTTTTTCACGCAGGAATCTTGCACTTTTGCATAAAATGACCCCTAAAAATTGTCCAGCGCATCCATGTGGAAGCAAGTTAAATAAATTTCATTGCAGCTATCTTATTCAGACTCGCATCAAATCTGAATTACCCATGCTTGTTTCATGTTAAAATTGTGTACCTTTGAGACTGAAAATAGTAGACTTTGTTAACAAAGTTTTACCCGCCTCTAATAAAGGAATATTACAAATGGTAAACCGCAGTGCAAACATCTAAATGATCAATCATGTTGCAACGATTCAAGCAATGAATCTGTTGCTGAATCAGCAGAGGTGTCAGTTTAAATGGTTAAATAATTTCACTTGGCTTTTAGTTTAAAATGGTCAAATGAAATGAAACCATGTGTGAAAATGCATAAAAATAAATAGTTTACAGTTGCTTTAAGAAATTCAGAGTGTCCATCCTGACCCGTCATCATTGATGGATTTAGTGTTTCTCCTAAAGCGGAATGGCGGGCACTGCGCCCTGCCCTTTTTTCGGACCCACTCTGCTGCCCTAAAAATGAGTCATGTTGCCGGTATTTAACTGCCCTTTTTCCTTAAATGCATCCCGACTAATCTGTATTGACCTCCTTGCATGGTCTGGTGGTATCGTGTATTATGTGGTCATTGATAGAATAGAAGGACCTCCAAGGAAACACCCATAAAGAAAGGTATTGTTGGTTAGGAAATTCATTTCTGCACATGATAGTATATGGTGTTTGTGTTATTGAGATTGTTTTGAACGTCTGTTTGACCTCTGAAAAAGAACACCAACATTTCCCTTTCATGTCCTGTATAGACAATTATAGTATAAAAGGTAAATTATATTCAAGTGATGCAATTTCCTATGACCCACAACACCGAATATTAGCCGAGATTTATCTAAAATGGCTGGCTGGCTACTACACTGAGTAAGGGTATTGTTGGATAGGAACTTTATATCTGCACACGATGGTGCATCGAATATTATCTGTATACACGTCTGCTTGACCTCGGAAAAATATACCGTTACATTCTTCATAAATAATTATGACAGAAAGTAATAATCAAAAATGCAATTTCCTGTGAGTAATCCATCATTTGCAAAACCACGAGGAAAAACGTGTTAAAATTTGAAAAAGGAAGTAAAATGCACCGATTATTTCACGGTTTCCTATTAACCAGTTCAAATAAAAACATTATTGCTATATATTATGCTATTCCTTATTATTTCTACAGTAATATGCCACAATGATTTTGAACTCCGCTATCGTCTATACCTTTAAATGTGTTGTTTTAGGGGGAATTTCTTGCAGTCTCTTGTTCTAAAATGGCTTCGTCTTCCGGCGGCGTGGGTATTGTGACCGGTTCTCTATTCGAAATTTTAATTAACGAAAAGAGCGGCAATGAACGGGTGTCACGAATTACCGAAACGAAGCTGAATTACCAAAACGGACCAGTGCGGAGACACGAATTACCAAAAACGGAGTTTGTGTCTATAGGCGCAAGTACACCATTGCGTTTGTGCCTCCGTGATGTATAGTTAAATATTAAATGTATCTGTCAAAATAGAATGTGACGTCATTCAACAGACTGCCTTTTTCTTACATGATACATAACCCCCTGTTTTTATCGCATTTTTATATTGGCTGATGCTCGATGCTTTGATCGATTTGTGTTTTAAAATTTTCTACGGAGAAAAATGTGCATTTATTGTCTCTTGACATACATTTATCCTATATAAAATGAAGAAGGGAAATGAAAATGGTGCAATGACACCTATAATTATTAAAGAAACCATGGATATGTATGTAGGTTTATGAAGAAACTAACCCGCCAAAAAACAGCAAAAATTATATTAATATACTTTAAAACTCTAACCATGTGTTCGTTCAGGTCATATAATAACGTAAATGTGCCGATTAAATGTAAAGTTTTATTCACGAATTCTTACAATGCTTGTGATTGAATATGCGTAAAATAAATTATGAGTAAATTATGTTTAACTACAATCTGGCTTACATCCACAATTTCTGCTCAGAAGTTTATAGGAATCGAAATGAGTTTAGAAGACATTTATAGTATTCATGGTTGTAATAAATGTGATGTACGTAGATCATGGTAGTAATAAATGTGATATAATACATTAGTCGTGGTAGTTATACATGTGATAAATGTGGTATGCACTGGCAACGGTGGTAGTAAATGTGTTGTATCAAGTGTTATAAAGTGGTCATGGTAGTAATTTGGTATACAGTAGAACATTGGTCATGGTAGTAATGAATGTGATATTCATAATAAAGTCATGGTTATACATTATAATTAATGTGGTATACATAAGTCATGGTTTATTATTAATAACGCCATTATTTTTGATAATTCGTTTTACGAACCCTCCTACGACAAAACAAAATTAGGTATTTTATTTTTCCATAGTGAATTTGATAGTTTATTGTTTTTTTACCTCCTCCAAGATTTTTTAGAGAACTTCCTTTCATAATTAAACTATGCTTTACCAAATGTTTATGTTTATTTCTTTCCCTTCCTCCTACAATAATTCTCTGTCTTGATTTTTGGCAAAACAAATAATAAAAAATAATGGCCTAAATGTGATATACATTGGTCATGGTAGTATGTATATATTGCAATCCCGTGAGGGTGACAGTGAATATTTGTCAGCCTTACATGTGTTGAAAATGACGTAAAACACCATACAAACAAAATCAACTTTCTGTGGATATTTATTTTATTATACTCAGGCGCGTATCCAGGCACGTACGCCAATGCGTACAATTCGTCAGCAAAAGTGAAAAAAGAAAAGTTCAAAATGCCATATTAACGGTAAAATATAGTTTGAGAACGCATCATTTGCCTCCTAATTTTCAAAATTTTCTTAGGGGAGGCCCCCCAAAACCCCATAATATCCACAGTAGGGGCGGTCTAAGATGGTCTAAGGCGGATCTATAGAGTGATTAAAGGGCGGTGCTATATTTTTACATTTCTTCACTACTGCAATATGCCAGAATGCATATGTGATGTAAAATATTGTTATAAATATGTAGATACTTACATGAACGATTTAACAACTAAAATGTTGTAAAATTAATATTGAATAGAATATAATAGAACTGGTATATTGTTAATGTTTTTAAGTTTATTGAATAGAATAGAATATATAGAAGAAGGTATATTGTTATTGTTTTTTTGTTTTCTGAATAGAGGTAGGCCTACATTAATCCGAGCCTTCTCTGACCCTAAAAACCTTTTTCTTTTTTTTACGGCTTTATATACACAGCCAGATGAAATATCAAAAGTCGTAAAAAGGGCTGGTAAGGTCAGAGAAGGCTCGGATTAGGCCTACATGTATAACGTTGATATGGACGCGTTCGTAGAGCAGGCTGGTTTCATCTTTCTCGCAGGTGGGGGCGAATATATCCGTCGCCTCAGGGAGAACTTTTTTTTTAATCCCAGCATGAACTACCACCGGAGATCGAACCGGGGGCTTCTTGGTCGTGAGGCAATATGCTACCCCACGACCACCGTCTCTAAGATGAACACATACAAGTTATGCTTCTCCCTAATAACTGTCCTCCAAATATATCCCCTCTTTGGGCCCCTCTTTGGCACACTTCTATCTCTCGGTCATCCCTCTGGATCTCACACTTAATGATACAAGATAGTAGATACTATCGTATTTATTTTAAGTCGTTTTTTTATAAACAACTATAACATTAGCTCTGTGAGCTATTTTCCGACCGTGTTATTTAAAACATCACATGTTACTTATAACATACAATCGTAAAATTTAATCCAAATGTTGAAATTATAATATGATACATACCCATATATATACCTTATGTACAAACCGGATCCTGAATATTGTACCTTAATACAAGCCCATATATATACCTAATGTACTAACCTGACCCTAGATATTGTCCTTTAATATAGGCTAATATATATACCTTATGTACAAACCTGACCCTGGATAATGTCCCAAAATACAACCCCATACATATATATAATTTAGAAACCTGACCCTGATTATTGTCCCGTAAAGGACAATATCCAGGGTCAGGTTTTTACATTAGGTATATATATGGGCTTGTATTACGGGACAATATCCAGGATCAGGTTTTAACATAAGGTATATGTATGGGCTTGTATGACGGGACAATATCCATGGTCAGGTTTGTACATAAGGTATATATATGGGCTTGTATAACGGGACAATATCCATGGTCAGGTTTGTACATTATGTATATGTATGGGCTTGTATTACGGGACAATATCTATGGACAGGTTTGTACATTAGGTATATATATGGGCTTGTTTTACGGGACAATACCAAGGGTCAGGTTTGTACATTATGTATATGTATGGGCTTGTATTACAGGACAATATCCAGGGTCAGATTTTACATTAGGTATATGGGCTTATATTACGGGCAGTAGTCAGGGTCAAGTTTGTACATAAGGTGTATGTATTGGCTTGTAATATGACACAATAGTCAGGGTCAGAATTCTACAGAAGGTGTATGTATTGGCTTGTATTATGGGACAATAATAAGGGCCGGGTGTCTACATAAGGTGTATGTATGGGCTTGTATTAAAGGACACAGTCAGTGTCAGATTTCTACATTAGGCGTATGTATAGGCTATGTTTATTATCGTACAAAATAGTAAGGGTCAGGTTTATATATAAAGATATAAAATAATATTTTTGCACAAATCAAGAGTTTCATGAGTAAATGTTGAAGGTCAAGGTCGCAGTAAAGGTCAACGGTCACATTTAAGGTCCGATTCGTGTCCGGGCGGTATCTGTGGAGCATCTTGTTGTATTAGAATAATAGTATGTACAAATACTGCTTCTATCAAGACAATGTGTCGCGCGCAACTTTTAAGGCTGTGTGTCCATGGTCAAGGTCATAATGAAAGTCAAATGTCAAATCTGTGTCAGTGATTTACCTTTTGATTTATTTTGTATCTTGGGATAATATTTAGTACAGATGTTGCATATATGAAGACGATGTGTTATGCGCGACATTCAGTGCTGTGTAGCCAAGGTCAAGAAGCGGGGTATTAATCACCTTTAGTGATAGTTCTAGTTTTAAAAAATCTATTATTTCCTGAGTAGAACAACCATCCTTTTACAAGTAAGTATTGCATATTCAAAAAGGATTAGAACAGGCGACTGTAGTAGTGACATACTTAACTTAGGTTAATCTAATCTGTAAATCTAAGCTCATGCAGAAGTCAGACCCTGAATGTTGCTTGTTGCAGACTTTAAACAAACTAACATACAAATTATAAGAAGAAACTTGACGTAGTATATTGCTGTCTGTAATAAACTTCTAAAAAACCATCTTATAAAAAGAAACCTTATCTTGAAGGTTGCCACCTTTAAAAAACTAATATGTATATATCCTAAGATGAAACATGACCCTGATGCTTGTTTCAAATATAAATGTAGATGACTTACTATCCTCCAAGACAAAAAAGCCTTTATATGTAAGAAACATGACCCTGATAAAACATGCCCATACATAATTATGCCTTTTGACACCTGGGCCTCGTTTTATGAAACAAATTACGACAATTTTGATCGCAAGTTATTTTTTTAAATTCTTAAATTTACTTTGATTTACAACTCAGAAATGAACGCGATTTCATTTCATTTTGTTGTACATTTGATATTTCTGCACATAATCCACACATAATCCACACATAATCCACACATAATCCACACATAATTGTCTACATTGACTGCTTAGGCGCAAAACTGTGAACAGTTTTAAAATTTGAGACTTTAATATCGTAAGACATGTTTAATAAAACGGGGCCCTGACCTTGAATGTTGTCCCATAATACCAGCCTACACATACATCTAATGTAGAAACCTGATTTTGTCTATTGTCCCGTAATACAAGCCTATACATACCATATATACATATCATGTAGAAACCTGACCCGGACTAATGTCCCATAATACAAGCCCATACATACCATACATACATATGATGTAGAAACCTGACCCTGACGGTTGTCCCGTAATACAAGCTCATACCATACATACATCTAATGCAGAAACCTGACCCTGACTATTGTCCCGTAATATAAGCCCATACATACCATACATACATCTAATGTAGAAACCTGACCCTGACGGTTGTCCCGTAATACAAGCACATACATACCATACATACATCTAATGTAGAAACCTGACCCTGACTATTGTCCCGTAACACAAGCCCATGCATACATACATACATCTAATGTAGAAACCTGACCCTGACTATTGTCCCGAAACACAAGCCCATACATACCATACATACATCTAATGCAGAAACCTGACCCTGACTATTGTCCCATAACACAAGCCCATACATCTAATGTAGAAACCTGACCTTGACTATTGTCCCGAAATACAAGCCCATACATACACCTATGCAGAAACCTAACCCTGACTCATGTCCTTTAACATGCGCATACATGTCATCACAGAAGAGCAATTCAAATTGCTGCAGACGTACTATAATGATCGTTTCAAAAAGCAACAATAGAATAGAATAGAATATTTATTTATTCCAATCATGGGCCATTTCTGGCATTACAATCACATAATATAACATGTAAACAAAGCATATAAAGAAACGAAGGCTTGATTTTGATTAAATGAAACACAAATAACTAAAGATTTATAATTAAATAAAGATCATACTAAAAAGGATTTTCTACTAAAGCACATTTTAAGAGATCACTATAGAACCGTCTTTATATAGGCGTTGTAAATATTTAACTGTATTACAAAGTACATCAATATAATTTGGATGTCTACCTAACTCTCCCATGACAGCAGCATTACCTAACTCTCCCATGACATCAGCATTACCTAACTCTCCCATGACAGCAGCATTACCTAACTCTCCCATGACAGCAGCATTACCTAACTCTCCCATGACAGCAGCATTACCTAACTCTCCCATGACAGCAGCATTACCTAACTCTCCCATGACAGCAGCATTACCTAACTCTCCCATGACAGCAGCATTACCTAACTCTCCCATGACATCAGCATTACCTAACTCTCCCATGACATCAGCATTACCTAACTCTCCCATGACATCAGCATTACCTAACTCTCCCATGACAGCAGCATTACCTAACTCTCCCATGACAGCAGCATTACCTAACTCTCCCATGACAGCAGCATTACCTAACTCTCCCATGACATCAGCATTACCTAACTCTCCCATGGCAGCAGCATTACCTAACTCTCCCATGACATCAGCATTACCTAACTCTCCCATGACATCAGCATTACCTAACTCTCCCATGACATCAGCATTACCTGACTCTCCCATGACATCAGCATTACCTGACCCTCCCATGACAGCAGCATTACCTAACTCTCCCATGACAGCAGCATTACCTAACTCTCCCATGACAGCAGCATTACCTAACTTTCCATGACATCAGCATTACCTAACTCTCCCATGACAGCAGCATTACCTAACTCTCCCATGACATCAGCATTACCTAACTCTCCCATGACATCAGCATTACCTAACTCTCCCATGACATCAGCATTACCTAACTCTCCCATGACAGCAGCATTACCTAACTCTCCCATGACATCAGCATTACCTAACTCTCCCATGACAGCAGCATTACCTAACTCTCCCATGACAGCAGCATTACCTGACTCTCCCATGACATAAGCATTACCTGACTCTCCCATGACAGCAGCATTACCTAACTCTCCCATGACAGCAGCATTACCTAACTCTCCCATGACAGCAGCACATGACAGCAGCATTACCTAACTCTCCCATGACAGCAGCATTACCTAACTCTCCCATGACATCAGCATTACCTAACTCTCCCATGACAGCAGCATTACCTAACTCTCCCATGACAGCAGCATTACCTAACTCTCCCATGACAGCAGCATTACCTAACTCTCCCATGACAGCAGCATTACCTAACTCTCCCATGACAGCAGCATTACCTAACTCTCCCATGACAGCAGCATTACCTAACTCTCCCATGACAGCAGCATTACCTAACTCTCCCATGACAGCAGCATTACCTAACTCTCCCATGACAGCAGCATTACCTAACTCTCCCATGACAGCAGCATTACCTAACTCTCCCATGACAGCAGCATTACCTAACTCTCCCATGACATCAGCATTACCTAACTCTCCCATGACAGCAGCATTACCTAACTCTCCCATGACAGCAGCATTACCTAACTCTCCCATGACAGCAGCATTACCTAATTCTCCCGTGACATCAGCATTAGCAGCTTTCTAATGAGTACCAAGAACATGTTGCAAACATTTAATATGTAGTTTCTCACATGGTAGTGAATTAAGCATTTTGAATATGTCATAATTATCTTTCTTAACACAATTACTAGCTGAGTTAATAGTACCCCAAATTTCACTACTATACAACAAGACTGGTTTAATAGTATGATCAAATAAGTGTAACATAGTATCAACATTATGGAAATCTCTAAAGCTTTTACTCAGTTTAAAATTAGCTTGAGTCCCCGTTTGTACAAATCTGGCAATATAAAAAGGCACCAGACGATGAAAAAACAATAAAAGGTACTTATAAGTTGTTACATGCTCTATCTCTGTTTCTTTGTATGTAAATTTTAGATCAAACTTTTTACCAGATCTACTGAATATTAAGACATTGGTCTTTTTCAAGTTGACAGTTAATCCATAATTATCACTATATGTTTGTAATTTATAAAGACATCTTTGCAAGCCCGATTCGGATGTAGATAATAACACAAGGTCGTCTGCATACATTAAGCAGTTAAGAGAAATATCTTGTAGTGAAACTGGATCATCACTAACATCAAACAAAGATGGCAAATCATTTATATAGATCTTAAACAAATTAGGGCTAAGATTATCGCCTTGACGGACACCAACATATTGTGCAATGCTATCAGTCAGATTTTCTCCAATACGAACATGCAAACAATTTGAGTGGTACATATTTTTGATAACATTATAAAAGTTACCAGATATATCTAAGTTACACAATTTATCAAAAAGAACTGAATGAATTATCGAGTCGAATGCCTTAGCAAAATTTACAAAGCATGCATACACTTTAGCATTTTACTTTGGTATTTTTCTATAATTGTACGTAGAACAAACATATGATTGGCTGTTCTAGTATTTGGTTGGAAACCTATCTGCGCTTTATTAATGACTTCTTTTGTATCAAGATAAATCTGTAACCTGTCATTTAATATACTATTAAACAATTTCGAAAGAAACCGCATAATAGCTATACCACGGTAATTGGAAGGTTGACATTTTTATATAATGGTTTAATGTATCCTTTCTGCAAGTGCAGCCAAATTAAATGCAATCATTTGGGAGGGTGGGGGAGGGACACGGTACAAGGTAACTGAAGAGAAACCTAAAGTAATAGAACAAGTATTTGTCTATTTACCTGGGGTGATTGGTGGTGGTGGTGTAGGAGTGGGAAAGGTGTGGGGTTTATGGGACTAATGAAATGTACAGGCTTGCCATTGTTATTGGATGTATGCAGCGAGTTTCATTGCAATATATGAATCTGCTTAAAAAACTTTAACCTGAAACTCTAGTTGAAAACAAATTAACATCTGGCTAAAATGACATAAAAAGTTATGAAACATGTATCTGTAAGTGTCCTTGATGACTCTGATGACACTTGTCAAGCTCCTTTGACAGAGATATATGGTTAGTGGGTATTGAAATAAATGGACTTGCCAATAAATAAAATAAAAGAAATGCTAAATCGCACAACTTTTCTAAAATACAATACAGAAAATATTTATCCAGAAAAAAGGGCAATAATTTTACAATACAGAGTAATGTAACATATGTCTACTTGCATCCACGCTTTACTGAAGTTGTATTAATAAAATAATTAACAATCATCTATTGAAATACAAGGACTTGCCTACAAATTTTAACCACAATTTTGAATTGAAAAAGGGACATAACTTGCTTCAATGCAATACAGAGTTACAGAACATGTGTTTACCAGTGCCCTTGCCAGTCCAAGCTTTATTGATCGAAGTTTTGTTGATGTTCAACTTTCAGTTGTTAAAATACATGGACTTGTCAAAAAAGAACTTTAACCAGAAATTCAAAGTAAGAAAAGGGCCATGCTTTTGCTTAAATGCAATACAGCGTTATGGAATGTGTGTCTACCAGTGTCCTTGGTGGTACTGATGGCATATTTCAAGTTTTACTGACCAGTGATTGCTGAAATAATTGAACTTGGCAAACAACTGAAAACCAACGTCGACGCAGACGTTGAGTAGCTCTAAAAAAGCTTTTCTTATTCTACAAATAGTAAAACTTATTCTGGCTTTGAAGTTGATGGGAAAAAAATATTCTGGCCAGTCTACTAGGCGAAATAAAAATCCTGGCTTTAAAGAAATGCAAAATAAAATTCCGGCTGGAACGAAAATCCCAGGTTCCCCAGAAATCAAAATGGTCGGTCCCTTAATTCAATGCTACAGTTTTGGGGTTTGACCGGCTGGTTAAAGCCGTTAATATTTTGTCTATTGAGTTTGGATCCTCAAAATATGTCAGTTATATATACTAGTATCTCATCGTCTGTAGGTTTAGAAACTTTTACTCCATTTCAGTAAATCTACTTTACACACTGTACTGTATGTGGTATAATTCTCATTTAAAGATGAAACAAGGTATATTGTTTGGTAAGATCTATCAGGGACTGAAAATAGACATATGATAAACAGGTCCTGGATCTATCAAGGATTTTATTATTTGCCGGTGGAATTTGTGCTTGTGTTTGATCAGGGCTTTATATGATTTCAATTATCACCCCAGGTTTGATACAGGCACTGGGAGGAGAAATAATTAATGGGAACAATTTTATTTTGTGAAGTACCATTGAAATATTATTTTTAACAAATATTCCGATATGATATTGACATTAGTTATTAAATGTTTCTTTAAACTGTTTGTACATGAACGTACCGGTGTGTATGTTTTGTGTGTGTAAATAATGATTAATCTGAAAATAATTTTTAAAACACAAAGCGTTATTTCACTTTATTTAATGGGGCGTGTATTTCTTACGTTTTATTGACAGTTGACCGTATACAGATTTATAAGATAAGTAAAATATACAACAATTATGATAAAGAAGCATATCATATTCATACATAATTAATAATACAAAAAGGCATATATTTTAGAAATTATATATATACGTAGTTTCATTAATAAAATGTTATGTGGGCGCCCTGTAATTAACAAGTGAATCAGTGATTTGGAGAACCATTCATTTTGGCAGGAAAACGCTGCGGCACCACTACATTACGCGGTCCGAGTATTTACTTTCATACCCCATCAAACTGATTCTCCAAGAAGCGAAAACGGGGTTGGCTGGAGTATGAAATAAAACCTTAATTTTGGCTTAAAAAGTTTGCATATTGTAAAATTTAAACATTTAGGTAATTCTAAACTGGTTATCACATTTTTTTCATAAAAAATGTTTTTAAACCTGTTTTATTGTCAAAATATCCGTTAGAAACTCCTGCTAATATAAGCTTTCCCATCGCTTTAATGGAATTAAGGCGGGACCCTCCTAATTAAGGCGGGACCACAAAATGAAGTTCAGAAACCAGCTGCAGTAGACTTGCTAGTTAAAGATAGAAAGTATATACGAGTCCGACAGCTGTCTGCACGAATCACCGTATATGAAAAGGATGATATTGGATCTTTATATTTAATCATGTTAGACTTACAGGCTATTTCTGAAAATTGCCAGATTGATCAATTATTTATTCGGAATATTATGTTACATTTCTACCAGCGAACTGATGCTTTGCATTAACATTTTCATGTTAATATATATATTCTATCTACAGGCCCTGGATCTACTAAAAAAAGACAGGGCTGCCAAAACTTTTGAACACAGAATCCTGTGATGTTGAAAATTGAAGATTTAAAGCGTGTGAAGAACATTTTAAAATGGAAATTTTAACGCACAACTTCATTTACCCAATTATTTCTTAAAGTGTTAATTTATGTGTGCAATTAATACTAATACAATGTTTTAAAGTAAAAAAAACACACTAGAAGGCCATGTCCAGCACTATTATAAAGGTCCAGATTTTTGATCTGACCAACAACAATGTCAATCCCAAGAGATATGAAATTAATGTTACTAACAGTGAGGGATGCATGTCGTAGCGGAGACAGGACATGACCTATATTTTGTCGAAAGTATGTCACAGCTACCCGAAATCTTTCACATGACGTTAGATGCATATAAGGAACATTCTGGTGACGTTTGGTGAAAATCCTGTGAGAAAGAAACGAGATACGCATAACGTAGCGTAGATCGGACATGATCTACATGTATATTTCATGGAAATTGTGCACATCGGACGTGACCTATATTTCGTCGAAAGTAGTTCATAGCAACGCGAAATTGTGCACGTGATGCTGGATCTACATAATGAACATTTTGGTGGAGTTTAGTGAAAATCCTGCAAGTAACGAAGAAGATATTAAGAAATGAAAATAGGATGCAAGGATGAACAAACTGACAGACAAACGACAAAAAATAGATTAATATATTACTATAACATGCATACAAATAGTGTTTTTTTTCGGGGAGTCTTTCTTATTTATCAAAACTCTTTTTTCACAAATTGCTAGCATACTCTTTTGTTTAGGCAGACGTGATTTTACTCGGGAGAGAAATCCCGTATTAAAAACTCATGGTAATTAAATTCTATATGCATGTATACGATAGAAATATTCTGTATATGGC
Source organism: Cyrtodaria siliqua (assembly GCA_037043455.1). Classification (NCBI taxonomy): domain Eukaryota; kingdom Metazoa; phylum Mollusca; class Bivalvia; order Adapedonta; family Hiatellidae; genus Cyrtodaria; species Cyrtodaria siliqua. The sequence goes on along the minus strand of JAWPHD010006721.1, from coordinate 109,247 downwards.
AAACATATATGTTCAATCTTACATATTATTAATTTTAATAAAAAGTAAACTGATCATACTAGCAAATATAATTACTGTATTTCCTCTAATAAGAGCGCCTCCTTTAACAGTAAATTCCCACCCACTATTTAAAAAAAAACAAAAAAAAAAACAAGAGGCCCAAGAGGGTAAAGATGTCATATTTAGCCTTTTCCTATATAAACTTGGGTCGCCACGGTGGCCATTTTGATTATTGCAAGAAAACAAACAAGAGGCCCAAGAGGGCCTGTAGACGCTATACTTGTATGATGTGATTCAAAAACATAAACATAAACATGATAGAGGCCAACCCAAGAAACATGTTTCCTATATATAACTCTATGTACATTTTGGGTTATCGTGGCGGCCATTTTGAATATTTGACGACAATGAAAAACACAAACTTGATAGGGGCCAACAACAGGAACATGCATATAATATTTAACTAGAATGGAATAAGTGGTAATATGTCGTTGGATAAATGTCCTTAAATTTGACCTAAGTTTAGCCATGGTGGCCATCATGGATGACTGGAGACCCAATATCTGAGGGGGACTAACCCAAAGATCATTGTGATTAAATTTCATCAAAATCCTTCAAGCAGTTTAAGAGAAGATGCCATTTTTAACGTTTTCCTATTTAACTCTATGTAAACTTTGGGTCGCTGTGGCGGCCATTTTGATTATTCGACGATAAGAAAAACACAAACTTGATAGAGGCCAACACAAGGAACATGTTTATGATATTTCTCAAGAATGCAATAAGTGGTTTCGTCGGAGATGTTGTTTGAAATTTCCTTAAATTTGACCTAATTTTAGACATGGCGACAATCTTGGATGACTGGCGGCCGCGAAAAACAAAAATCTGAGAGGGACTATCCCAAATATCATGGTGATTAAGTTTCATCAAAATCCTTCAAGAGGTTTCAGAGAAGATGTCATTTTTAACCTTTTCCTATATAACTCTATGTAAACTTTGGGTCGCGGTGGTGGCCATTTTGAAAACAAAAAGCACAAACTTGGTAGAGGCCAACCCAAGGAACATATATATGATATTTCAGTAGAATGGAATAAGTGGTTTCGGAGGAGATGTTGTTTGAAATTTACTTAAATTTGACCTAGTTTTAGCCATGGCAGCCATCTTGGATGACTGGCGGCCACGAAAAACACAAATCTGAGAGGGACTATCCCAAATATCATTGTGCTTAAGTTTCATCAAAATCTTTTAGGCGGTTTCAGAGAAGATGTAATTTTTAACCTTTTCCTATATAACTCTATGTAAACTTTGGGTCGCTGTGGCGGCCATTTTGATTATTCGACGATAACGAAAAACACAAACTTGATAGAGGCCAACCCAAGGAACATGTACATGATATTTCACAAGAATGGAATAAGTCGAAACCACTTCGTTTGAAATTTACTTAAATTTTACCTAGTTTTAGCCATGGCGGCCATCTTTGATGACTGGCGGCGCAAAAAAAAAAAATCTGAGAGGGACTATCCCAAATATCATTGTGCTTAAGTTTCATCAAAATCTTTCAGACGGTTTCAGAGAAGATGTCATTTTTAACCTTTTCCTATATAACTCTTTGTAAACTTTGGGTCGCCGTGGCGGCCATTTTGATTATTTGACGATAACGAAAAACACAAACTTGATAGAGGCCAACCTAAGGAACATGTATATGATATTTCAGTAGAATGTAATAAGTGGTTTCGGAGATGTCGTTTGAAATTTCCTTAAATTTGACCTAATTTTATCCATGGCGGCCATCTTGGATGACTGGCGGCCGTGAAAAACAAAAATCTGAGATGGACTATCCCAAATATCATTGTGATTAATTTTCGAAATCCTTCAAGCGGTTTCAGAGAAGATGTCATTTTTAAAATTTTCCTATATAACTCTATGTAAATTTTGGGTCGCCGCGCCCCTGCAGAAATAAATCCAAGCTTTTTTGCAATCTTAGAATTCATTGGAATTTCATAGATCTGCAACATTTTGTTCACAGGAAAAAGTAAGAAAAAGCTTGGATCCATTATTCTTAGGAATTCCATGACATTTCAAGGATTTTGTGTGAGAAGCATGGAAAAGCTTGGGTTTTTATTCCATCAAAATCCAAGGTTTTCCTGCTTGTAAAAAGCTTGGAATTGAATGGAATTGATTGTTTAAAATACCTCTGCTGAGAAAAATTTGGACTTGTGAATTTTAATGTGTGGAAAAACTATGGAAAAGCTTGGAATTTACTTTTATTGTGTCAAGATAGAACTTTAAGACAAGTCCATCGTTTTCCAAGCTTTTTCCTTTCTTTGAAAAAGAGTGGAATGCCATGGACTTTTAATAATGAAATACAGAACAGAACAAGTCATTTCTTTGATAGTAAAAGTATATTATATGAATAGTTTATTTCAAATCCAGTAGGCATCTGACCATGAGGTACAAATATGATAATATAATAATGACAGTCAGTGATATTTTAAGACACAAATAAGCAATAATACAAAACTGAAATATGCATAACACTAGCCTGGTATAACACTAGCCTGGTATGCATTATCTCAATGAATAATAATATGAACTTCTAAAAGGTGTTCACTATATATACATGTAGTATAAATATTTTGCGACCTCTTAATACTTTGCCTCAAAAGTATTACATGTTATATATAAACTTATCTGCACATATACACACTTAAACCCTTAAATACATACTCACATACATGTATACTCATACACAAATATACTAATACAGTACTTACAAAAAGCATATAAATTATAACTTATCTACATATATAAATAACCATGCTAATTATCAAAATATAAAATTTCATTTCTTAATCTAAATACCTTGTAGATGAATATACCCAATTTGTTTAAAACCAACATATTTTGACTTTTTAATCAAGAACAATTCAAGTAATTAAGAAGTGTACCACTTGGTTGTTCTTCAAAATTATTTTGTTGGAGTGTAGTGGTTGTATAATAATGGAACATTTATTTAAATCTGAATTATATAGTTGTGTTGCGAGACCCTGTGAACGTCATAATTCCCAGGCGAAATGGAGACCATGGTTGCAAATGTTTTTATCCTTCTTTGACCATGGGTGACCATGGTGAGACTATGGTCATATTTGATAATGATGGTAAACTATTTTTGACCATGGTCAAACTTTGTAGACTATGGTTGACCATGGTTGAGATTTGGAGACCATGGTTGACCATGGTCTTTAAATATATAAAGAATTAAACCGAGAGAAATGTGACAATCACTGACTTTTAAAAAACAAACTGTACTCTAGATATTTGGCAAATGTTCATAAAACAAATTTCAGTGAACTTTTGATAAGTTTTAGTGAATATATTTATATTTGAACTTTGTTTTAAACAGAGAATTAATATTTTTTTGCAATTTCTCTTTAGATTTCAATAAAAGTGCATAAAAAGAACAAAGACAAGTTGTTAAACTATTGAATAAATTAGATTAAGGAATGGTGCAGATGTTTCTGTTGAAATCAAAGACTTGTGGAATAAGTGATATATTCACATCCAAGTCAAAGAGTGACATAATTGACCTTAGGTCAAGCACTGGCAGATTTGTAATGTTAATTAGGGCTGCAAGAAGCAGGTAAATACTGCTAGATGGGTGTTATATACATGGTTATTTAAGGAAATGGATTATGGTGCATTTTGGGAGAAGATTTTGCTCAGTTTGAAATTTTGTGTGGGAAAAAAGATTTGCATGAAAAAAGGCTTAAATAGTGTCCATTTAACTTAATTCTGTGTTTCCCCACAAACTGTGTGTGGATTTAATGTATATATCTGGACTATGTTGTCAACACTGAATTAGAAGGTTATAGTTACAAGTGAAACCTAACATAACATGGAATAATGGACAAGTGAGGTAAGAAGTTTAAATTTTCTACATGTAGAAATGAAATAATGCTAAATTGACACTGTAAGCTCATATCAGAAAATGTTGAACCTAACTGCATAACATAAAATGTCAATAGTGTATTTAATGTGAGCTGTTTTATTCAAGTTAGTTATCTAATTGATTTTGCTTTATTTCATTTAATATTTATTAATGAAGTCCATGATGTTTTAAATGATGCATTAAGAAATTATCTTGATGAAATTGTGCACACTTATTTTACTGATATTATTGTTGAAATAAAATGAAAGTGTCTATACCCAAAATGTATAATATGAGTGGTAAATGGATGAAAAAGTATATGTGTAAATGTATGATTATGTCAAGTGGATGTCTTTGATATGTCATGGTGTTTGACCATGGTCGTCCGTGGTCTCTGACAATGGTCTACCAGAAACCATGGTTGAACATGGTCAGAGACCATGAACTACTATGGTCAGGGATCATGGTCTACCATTGACCATGATATTTCATGGGGTATCATTCTAGTACCATGGTCTCTGACCATGATAATTCATGGTCTGCCAGAGACCATGTGACCATTGTCAGAGACCATGAACTACCATGGTCAGAGACCATGGTCATGGACCATCAAGTGCCATTTACCAAATCATGGTGTTCCATGGTCTCCTGACCATGAACTACCATGAACTACCTTGGTAGTTCATGGTTTTAAACCGTTCAGTTCGCCTGGGTTCAAGGACCAAACTATGTCATAAACAGTAATTATATTGGAGGTGACATGAAATCCAATTTAGTGCATTTGCACATATAATATGATATTGAAAGACATTATGATGGATTAAATTGTATTTGGATCGACTGTCATAATTGTTCCAGATCGCCTCCAGTCCCTTTAATACTTGCCATGTCAAGAGTAATGCATACTGTCATTTATGGCTTTAATACATATTTATCTATTCACAATTATGGAAAAATATAAGACCTTTTGATGGGAACTGGAATTGTATAGAGCATGTTATTTGTGTGTGCATTGGTCAAAACCAGAGAGTTGTAAAAAAAATAAAAACATGTTTTAGTGTGTGCATGACAGAGAGAAATTTATTAAGAGCATGTGTTATTGTGTGTGATGTTTTATTGTGTGCATAACAGAGAGATATTTGTAAATAGCATATTTTAGAAACCAGAAGAGATGGAACAATAATTCTGGTATAAAATTGTTACTAACCAAAAACGAAAATGGGCAAAGCAACCCCATAATATAATTTGCATAAAATAGCGCATTCAAAAATGCTATGAGATTTATTTCCACATGACTATGTTTTGAAATTGTTTGACTTGAAAGAGGACATTCTAAGCTTTTTTCGCTCTCTTACGGTTCCTGAGATAGGGACTTTCATTACCATGCTGTTGGTTTTCGCATGCTGCGACACAATTATTGTGGCATTTGGTTTTAATATTAAATAAGTTGAGGTTTTTCCCAACAGAGAATGTGTGTAATTTATGTATTGTTTTTTTTATTTATTTTTTTGACTAGAAAGGGAGAAAAAACAATCAGAAATATTTATGGGGCGCTTAAGAATTTGTAACTGTCAAGGGTCATTTTGTTGGATTTATGATTTCTTGGGGAAAACACATATACTTCTCCAAACATTTCTTAGCAAGGAATTCCATGAAATTTCATTGACTTTAGTCATGATATATGCATACCCTTGGAATTCCATGGAATACTATGGATTTCTTGGCTTGATTTCATTTATATTTATATACTGTCTACCAATGGAATTTCATTGAATACAATGGAAATTTTGGGTCAATTCAATTGATTTATTATAATGTCTTCCCGTGGAATTCAATGGAATACAATAAAATTTTGTGACAGCTCCATTTAATATTTTATAAAGGTCTGGTAGTGAAATTTCATGGAATTCCATGGTATTTCTGGGCAAATACCACCAAGCTTTTCCAAGCTTTTAATCCTTGGAATTCCATGGAATTTAAAAGAAATAAATCCTTAGAAATGCATAAAATACTATGGAATTCTTTGGATTCCCACTGGATTTTCGCAAGGGCGTAGGGGCCATTTTGATTATTCGACAATAACAAAAAACATAATCTTAATAGAGGCCAACCCAAGGAACATGTATATGATATTTCAGTAGAATGGAATAAGTGGTTTCGGAGGAGATGTCGTTTGAAATTTCCTTAAATTTGACCTAGTTTTAGCCATGGTGGCCATCTTGGATGACTGGCGGCTGCGGAAAACACAAATCTGAGAGGGACTATCCTAAATATCATTGTACTTAAGTTTCATCAAAATCTTTCAGGCTGTTTCAGAGAAGATGTAATTGTTAACCTTTTCCTATATAACTCTATGTAAACTTTGGGTCGCCGTGGCGGCCATTTTTATTATTTGACGATAACGAAAAACCCAAACTTGATAGAGGCCAACCCAAGGAACATGTATATGTTATTATAGAAGAATGGAATAAGTGGTTTCGGTGGAGATGTCGTTTGAAATTTTCTTAAATTTGACCTAGTTTTAGCCATGGCGGCCATCTTGGATGACTGGCGGACGCGAAAAACACAAATCTGAGACGGGCCTTCCCAAGTAACATTGTGATGAAGTTTCATCAAAATCCTTCAAGCGGTTTCAGAGGAGATGTCGATTTTATAAAATTGCTAACAGACGGACAGACAGACAGACAGACAGACAGACAGACTTTGGCCAGTAGAGCTAAAAACACTTTGAAATTCTTTTATATCGAAAACTACAAACAATTTTATAAAATTCTTTTTTTCCGTTTTTGATTATTTTTTTAAAAGCGCCCCATTGGTATTAGCACCCGGGCGCCACTATTGGGGGAAATATGGTACATGATAATTGATTGAATAGGATTTTATAGTCGCACCAACAGCTAAGGTCATATGGCGACTTTCCAGCTTCCATTGGTGGAGGAAGACCCCAGGTGCCCCTCTGGGCAATTTTCGTGCACGGACGGGCACCTGGGTAGAACCACCGACGTTCCGCAAGCCAGCTGGATAGCTTCCTCACATAAAGATTCCTAGGCCCCTGAGGGATCGAACTTGCGGTGAGGGGCAAGTGATTTCAAGTCAGAGACGTTAACCACTCGGCCACGGACGCCCCTCCGATACACGGTACATGATAAACTAAATATGTCACATATCAGCTTCTAGTTAAAGCGGGATACATCAGGCTATTTGTAAGGGTCTTTTGTTTGGGGCGCTTGTTTCAGCCAAAGGTTTTTCTGCCAAAACTTGAGCAAGTTAAAAATACGTATTAACTCAATTATATATCATTAGAACTGTTATTTTTAGTGGTAACTAAAAAAAATTCAGTTTCAAAAATCGGCTGAGAAATAAATATTTTACAGCCCAAATGAGTTTCTGATGGTGTTTTTCCCATGTAAGTTGATGGGACAGCAGAAAATTAAGAAATTTAATATAACTTCATTTAGCCTTCTTATTTTGCAATACAACTTTCAGGTTGTCTTAATTTACAAGTTAAAACCATTTTCTGATAAAAACTCTAAAAATAAGTGTTTTAAATTTTTCATGCAGCAGAATTTTGCATTGATACTACGCCTTGCACAACAGGTTAGAGTTTCGCCATTTTGTGACAAGCAAAGTCGGTAGCGACATCACAGTCCGCACCCACTGACCTTGATCGACGGTTCGTCTAGTGAGACGCTGCTGTCAATCAATTTTGACACAGCTGGGGAACAATGTGTGTAACTACCTTCACGCGGAGCATTAAATGTACATAGGACTCGACTTACTACATGTAGATTTGTTTGTGTACATCATGACCTCGCCATTTTTTGTGTGGCTTTTTATTTAACGTGACACAGCCAGATGAAATGTCAAAATCGTAAAAAGGGCTGGTAAGGTCAGAGAAGGCTCGGATTAATAAGACACATGACCGAAAGTGGTGGTACATTTCCCCGGGGTACTTTAATCAGGACCCGTTTATACTACATGTCTACCTACAGCCAAAATTAATGTTGCAAAAGCTCATAGTTCCTAAGATCTAAATATGGCCATATCAAATTAATTCCCAGTTTATCATCCAAATTTTGGAAAAAAATGGGGCGGGGGTGCAATTTTATTTTTTATTTTCCTGAGATGACATCAAACATCACAAAAATATTAATAACCAGAAGTATTATGTTTTGAACACTCTTTATTACCAATTGTCACTGCTATAGCATATATTTGTATTTATAATGATATAAACTACCATGTATGTGAGTTTTAAAAGTTGAAGTTCTCAATATAACTTACTTCTTCTTGTTTGAAACAGTTCCCCTTTTATTTACGAATGACTGTTTGCCAGATAGGCACAACTCACATACGGGATATTTATCATCTTGTTCTACAAGGTCATCTGACGAACCACAGTAATAACATACCGATTCGAAGCCAGCAGAAAAATATGGTAGTTCCACTGACATGTCACAAGTTACATTTTTTCTAACAAATACCGAATGTTAAACATGATTGTCCTCTGTTTCAACATCTTGAAGGACAGAACCACGTATATTGTAGGTCAGCTAAGATTTGAAGCAAATCAGTTCTTTTCTTTCCTTTCACCACATGTTTACAATACAGGACTCTTGGTTTTTCACATTCAGAACAATACACCACAATCTGGACATTATTATTATTTTTTTTTTTTTTTTTTTTTATTTTTTTTCTTATTTTTTTTTTTTTTCAAAATAAAAGTTGTCGTGGCGGCATAAAATATTCGGGGCGGGCGGGGATGATAAACTGGGAATTAAATTGATATGGCCTATGTACTCAGTGTTACGTTACGATATCGATTTTGGTCATGTGAGACTTGTAAGCGGGGCGAGTGGGTGGTGTCAACTAGTTACAATTCACTGAGTACTTCCATTTTATTGGACGGCATCATTGGTTGTTTATATGTCTGACGCGTCAAACATCCATCGACACAAGCGATGTATTTCCATGCTCAATCGGGAACGGCTGTAATGCCCCATCAAAAACAACTTTCGCGCATGAAATTTTTATTTCTCAACTGATTTTGAAAAGTAAGTTATTTTTAATTACCACTAAACATGTCTGTTTTACTGATATACAACTTATTAGTCTCCCACCGGCCCGGGGTCGACTATAGGTTTGCACCCTGTCCCTCCGTCCTTCCGAAATGCTTGTCCGGGCCATATTTTCAATACTATAAGACTTTGAGATACCAAACTTGGTATGCGGATACATCTTGGGATAGCGGTGTGTCGCGTACCAAAATAAAGTCACAGTGACCTTGACCTGTGACCTCTGTCATAGAAAATGTTCCGAAAATGCTTGTCCAGGCCATATTTTCAGAACTATAAGAAATTTAGATACCAAACTTGGTATGTGGATACATCTTGGGATAGTGGTGTGTCGCGTACTAAAGTAAGGTCACTGTGACCTTGACCTTGACCTGTGTCATAAAAAGTGCTATGCCGGACCATTTTTTCAATACTACAACACTTTAGAGATACCAAACTTGGTATGTGAATACATCTTGGGATAGCGGTGTGTCGCATACCAAAATAAGGTCATTGTAACCTTGACCTTGACCTGTGACCTCTGTCATAGAAAATGCTTGTCTAGACCGTTTTTTCAAAACTATAACACTTAGAGAACCAAACTTAGTAAGTGAATACATCTTGGGATAGCGGTGTGTCGCGTACCAAAATAAGGTCATTGTGACCCTGACCTGTGACCTCTGTCATAGAAAATGCTTGTCCGGACCGTATTTTCAATACTACGAGGGGTATTCAATATATTCTGTCACTAATGCGCTTCCGTAGAAACCGCCTTAAATTACCGCGCTAAAAACTCGTGCATTTGAAGGCGATTTCACTAACTACGTTCATGCAAAATAGCGGTTTAATCCGATAACAATTGACGGAGATATCCATTGTTGAATTATGCGCACTCATGTATAGTGCCTATATTTCAATGCTATCATGAAAAGTGAAGAAGAAATTGAAATTAGGGTTACATTAAATCCAGGGTTGCTTTAAAAGTACCTGCAAAAGGGATTTATGCTGAACTGTGCTGTGTACATGGCAGTTCTGCCGTGACATTGAGAACGGTTTTTAGTTGGGCTAAGACATTTAAAGGGGGTAAACTTAGCATTAAAGACCGTAACCGTCCTGGCAGGCCTGTTGTTGCAGCAACAAAGGAGAACATTGATGCTGTGAAGGCCATGGTAGACGAAGATGGGCGGTTTTGTATGGATTTTCTTTAATTCCAGTGGCCCTGTGGTACACATTCCATGCAAACAGGGAACAAGAGGCCCAAGAGGGCCTGTGGATGCTCTACTGGCTAATTTAACGTGGCTCTTATAACATCAATGAAGCGAGTGACTGCCATTTAGTTTTTTTTGAAAGTTTCGGGCAAAAAATAGTTTTTAACTAAATCAAGGGCCATAACTAAAGAATCTGGTAAAGTGTGGTAAAGATCAGATGCAAAATGAAGGCCCTACCGTATTAACGAGGCAAAATATATAAAAAAAATAAAAAAATTAAAAATTAAAAAAAATATTTAAAAATATTTAAAAATAATAAAAAAAAAAAAATTAAAAAAAAAATATATAAAAAAAACAAAGTCATAAAATCTGGTAAAGTTTGATAAAGATCAGATGCAAACTGAAGGCCCTATCGTATGACGAGGCAAATTATAGCATTTTTAACAAAAGCAAGGGCCATAACTCCGCTGTTACTGGTCCGATCTGGCTGGTTGTCGAACTTGATCTGATAAAGTTCGGTAAAGATCGGATGAAAAATGAAGGCCCTATCGTCTTAACGAGGCAAAATATAGCATTTGAACTAAATCAAGGGCATTAACTCCGCTGTTACTGGTCCGATTTGGATGGTTTTCGAATTTGTCCGAGCTTTCATTGATATTAACAATCTGATAAAGTTTGGTAAAGATCGGATGAACAATGAAGCCCCTATCGTCTTAACGAGGCAAAATATAGCATTTTGAACTAAATCAAGGGCATTAACTCCGCTGTTACTCGTCCGAAATGGATGGTTTTCGAACTTGTCCGAGCTTTCATTGATATTAACAATCTGATAAAGTTTGGTAAAGATCGGATGAACAATGAAGCCCCTATCGTCTTAACGAGGCAAAATATAGCATTTTGAACTAAATCAAGGACCATAACTCCGCTGTTACTAGTCCGATATGGCTGGTTTTCGAACTTGTTCGAGCTTTTAACGACATTAACAATGTGGTAAAGTTTGGTAAAGATAGGATGAAAAATGAAGGCCCTATCGTCTTAACGAGGCAAAATATAGCATTTTGAACTAAATTAAGGGCCATAACTCCGCCGATACTGGTCCGATCTGGCTGGTTTCGAACTTGTCCGATAGTAACAATATGGTAAAGATCAAATGAAAGATGAAGGCCTTATCGTCTTAACGAGGCAAAATTTAGCATTTTTAACTAAATCAAGGACCATAACTCCGCCGATACTGGTCTGATCTGGCTGGTTTTCGAACTTGTCCGAGCTTTCATTGATATTAACAACCTGTTAAAGTTTGGTAAAGATTGGATAAAAATTGAAGGCCCTATCGTTTTAACGAGAAAAAGTTAACAGACGACAGACGGACGACGGACGACAGACAACACATCATACCATAAGCTCTGCTGGTCTTCGACAAGGACAAAGTTCTCAAAGCAGTCAAAAATAATTACAAGAAAACACACCCAAGTAAAGTTTTGAATGGCAGCCAGCTGATTCATGACAATGCCTCAGCTCACAAAGCTAAAATTGTACAGTCTTTCTTGGAGCAAGAAAAAATGGTACAGCTTGAACACCCACTTTATTGTCCCGATATTAGTCCCTGTGACTTTTTCCTATTCCCTTTGCTGAAGAAAAACCTCTCTGGTAGACGCTATGCTTCCAGAAGTGCCCTTGGTGCCGGAATATTTCAGTGTCTCAACAGTATACCAAGGGGAGACTACTTTGCTGTGTTTACGTCATGGATAGCGCGACTCTGAAGGTGTGTATCTGTTCAGGGGGAATACTTTGAAGGATTGTTATAAGAAGTATTTTTATATTTCCAGTATCTGTTAGTTCCGAATACCAGTGACAGAATATATTGAACCCTCCTCGTATAACACTTAAGAGATACCAAACTTGGTATGTGAATACATCTTGGGATAGCGGTGTGTCGTGTATCAAAATAAGGTCACTATGACCTTGACCTTGACCATAGAATATGCTTGTCAGGACCGTATTTTCAATACTATAACACTTAAGAGATACCAAACTTAGTATGTGAATACACTTGGGATAGCGGAGTATCGCGTACCAAAATAAGGTCATTGTGACCATGACCTGTGACCTCTGTCATAGAAAATGCTTGTCCGGACCGTATTTTCAATACTGTAACACATAGAGATATCAAACTTGGGATGTGGATACATCTTGGGACAGCGGTGTGTCGCATACCAAAATAAGGTCACTGTGACCTTGACCTGTGACCTCTGTCATAGAAAATGATTGTCCAGATCGTATTTTCAATACTATAACACTTAGAGACACCAAACTTGGTATGTGAATACATCTTTGGATAGCGGTGTGTCGCGTACCAAAATAAAGTCATTGTGACCTTGACCTTGATCTTTGACCTCCATCATAGAAAATGTTTGGATTTTGAATTGAATTGAATTAGGTTTTAAGGCGCACCAACACATGAAAAGGTTATATGGTGCCTGACAGGCATGAACATGCCAGGCTCATCTTCCATGTACATCGAGATAAAATATGGAAAATGGGCTTAGAACCTTCTCACCCTGAACTGCAGAGTTGCTGCAAATTCTATCGTAGAAACTCCATTTATGCTGGAGCCACGTTTATCGTTTTTCTGCCACTGCTCTTTTGAAGCGAGCAAAATAGCACCTGAAACAATGCAGGGATCATGATGAAGACCTTTAATGAACATGAACAAAAAATGATAAAATGAACATGAATTTGGGGGGATTCTACCCCTCTGCCTACCCCTCCAAAGGTATCTGCAGTGGCCCTATTATTTGCCCCGTGACCAAACGGGGCACCCGGGAACCACACAGGGCGAAAATGAATGGAAAATGTTTTTCTGGGCCGGTGGGGGACTATGGATTGCCCTGCAATTCTTGATGCTCTTGTTTAGATATGAATTGTATTTTATCTGAAAAGTAAAAAAAAAATGTTTTGCCTGAAACAAGCGCCCCAAACAATAGGGTCCAACTTTATTGTCCAGAAATGTTTTTTTTTACTAAAGGGCCATAACATATAATGAATGAGCCTAAAAACAACTCCTTATTTAGTAGTGAAAAAAGTATAGAAAGATTAATCTTTAAAAGCGATATCAAACTCGATACATACATGTACATACCTTATTAAAACAAATATACAACTATTCAGCAATGAGCACACTTTGGTACATTTTAAATAAACTTTCTTCTTTGAATGTATCAAACGTTGAAATGTTGTTTAAAAAAAGAAGAGTAATAAATACAATATTATTGTGAAAAAAAAAAAAGAGACCAATTTTGAATTGTGAAGTAGCCGAATGTCGGCTCATGTTATAGAAGGAAAAACAGTACAGTAATAAGTCAGCACAGTAAAATGTGCTATTCTAGGTTATGCACACTGGTTGATTTAAGCATATTAGGCCCCTATTGTATTCGAAATCTGTGATGAATTTAGATTTAAGATTCATGAATTGGAGCATTTTTAAAAATGTATTCCCTTAAATGACACTCTGCAATCTTGATTTTTGTTTAAAACAATTGACATCCAGCAGTTTTTTTTTTGGGTGTTTATTTTACATAACTTGACTTTAGTTTTTCTAAAATACATTACGTGGTCCCGTCCTAATTCCATTAAACGATGGAAAAGCTTATATTAGAGGATTTTATAACAGATATTTCGACACTCAAAAATATTCATAAACTTTTTTTACTAAAAAATGCGATAACCTGTTTAAAATTACCTATTAAATGTTTTAATTTTACAATATGGAATCCTTTTAAGCCGAAATTAAGGTTTTATCTCATACCCAAACTCCGTTTTTGCTTCTTGGACAAGGGGTAGGATAGGGTATAAAAGTTAATACCGGTACTCGGACCACGTAATGAACTGCATTTACCCAAAATCATTATTATAAGTGGTTAAACTAGAAGGGTTCCACGCAACAATTATGTCGCCTGTCATGTGCTTATTTAAAGTTATGACCTTGGTCAGGTTGCGGATTAAAGTTTTTAAAAGGGGCGTAACTCCGCTGAAATAAAGTCAGAGTTATTGGATACGTGTAACAACATTTCTTGGGGTAAGATGAAAATGTTTATGAAGTTTCATGGACATATTGTTTGGAGCATTTGTTTTAGAAAAAGTTTTTTTTGACTTTTCAGACAAAATTCAACTTTTAAACTAAATAAGTCGTACATATAAATATTCAGTGAAACAGACATTTTTAGTGGTAAGTAAATCTATCTTACTGTTCAAAATCGATTGAGAAATAAAAAAATCATGTGCAAAAGTTGTTTTTAATATGGCATTTTCAATGCAAAATTCTGCTGCATCAAAAAATGAAATTTATTCTTTTAGATTTTTTATCTACTGGTACAAAAGGTTTTAATTTGTTGGACAAACATAAATTAAGACATCCTGAAAGTTTTATAGCAAACCACTGAGGCTAACTAAAGTTACTTGAGATTTCTTAATTTTTTTGCTGTCCCTGCACCAGGGAGTTAACATGGGAAAAAGTCCATCAAAAATGCATTTTGGTTGTAAAATATTTATTTCTAAACCGACTTTCAAGGCATTTTTATTTAACTTTTAAATTGCTCTGTTATTGCTGAAAAACTTTGGCTGAAACAAGCGCCCCGAACAATAGGTCAAATAGTTTTTAAGTTAAGGCAAAGGTCAGGTTGCAGGTTAACGTATGATGGATGGATGATGATTAAGACAATGGACACAGTGATCTTTACATCTAGATGCAATTTTGAAAGCTTGCTAAATACTTTCAATTGCCGTGTGTGCCATGGTTTACACATTTGACAGTCATATAATCACATAATTTAATCACAGAGATACTTAGATATCCATTTAAACCCATTAACTCAAGAGCAAGGCCAGCAGTGGACCAATTAGGATTAAGTACCTGTAACAGCGCATCTCTCAAGAAATGAAAATGATGACGAATATGTATGCCAAGTTTAAAGAAAATGTAGTGACACAGCCAAACAAGCTCTATTATTGAGAGTTTTAAAAAACTTGGAAAAAGGTGAATGAATTATCAAAATCGGATGATAAACAAAGAAGATATGACCATTTAAATGTTACCATATATGGACTATTGATTTATCATTTAAAACGAAGAAAATCATTGCAAATGAAAGCAAAACATTTTACTGGTCATATTAAGCATTATTGCCTTTAAGTATTAAATATTTTTCATACAGTTGCTGTCATTTTTTCCTATAAATCAGTTAATTTTCATATTTATAAATATTCCATATAAATTATGGTCATTTAGAACCGTGATGTCATAGCTCTCAAAATGGCCTCTTCCATATCCGTTTCAACAGAAACTTCAAACGATCATATCTTCTTAGTTTACCTTTCAATTTTGATAATTCTTTCTTCCTTATTCAGTTTTTTCAAAACTCTCAATATTAAAGATGTTTGACTGTGGTGCTACATTCCCTTTAAAAGCTTCTGGTCAAATATTGTTTGGAATATGACTGTACATCCAACATTTTAACTGAAAAATCTAAGTAAAAAATGGAGATAATTCAGTATTAAATATAAGACAGAGTTATGGTTCTTGCAAATAACATTGTGTAATGATAATAAACAAGTGTGCCAAGTTAAAAAGATTTTGTACAATTAGTTTTTAAGAAATGAGGAAAAACAAAAACTTTAACCAAAAACATTAGCCAAAATGTCAAAACACGTAGACGGACTGACAGACAAACAGACAGATGGAAATCACCAAATCCAGTTAAAAACGTCGACTATATTGTAGTTCTGGGCTCTGTTTTATGAACTATCTTATGATAAGTCTTACATTTTAAAACCGTTCACTTTTTTCACCTAAGCATTCAATGTAGACAATTATGTGTGCACATAGTACCGAAATATCACATGTATTAGAAAATGAAATGAAGTCACGTTTATTTGAAAAGTGTAATTCATAGTGAAGCATATTAAGAAACGAATTTACGATCAAAATGGTCGTAAGTTGTTTCATAAAACGATGCGCTGACTTGCAATGAGTCACTATCCCCTGTACTACTATATGAGTTCCCCTTATATACCACCGTAAAAACTCCTACATGGTATTGAATAACACCTTGTTAAACAGTGTTATTCGCAACCGCCTGAAAGATGGTGTTACGAAGTACCACAAAGAAGTCTGTAGTGCAGATTTAATTCAGTCACTATCCCCTGCACTTCCAGAGCAAGAAAATTTGTTGCTGAGTTACTCATCCTACATAATATTTGAATGGTCAAATTGATAAATGGTTAAAGAATTTATCTAGATTCCTGTTCTACTGAAATGTTCATGCCAACTTCTATATTATATAAGATCTCAACATTAACCACTGTACTGTCATCATGTTGTAGTGCTGACTTGACATAAGTCACTATCCCCTGCACTTCTATATAATATGAATTCTCGACATTAACCACTGTACAGTCTGTCATCATGTTGTAGAGCAGACTTGAAATACAACACTATCCCCTGCATATCAACATTAACAACTGTCAAGTCTGTCATCATGTTGCAGAGCTGACTTGACATGAGCCACTATCCCCTGCACTACTGTATATGAGATATCAACATTAACAACTGTCAAGTCTGTCATCATGTTGCAGAGCTGATTTGACATAAGCCACTATCCCCTGCACTACTGTATATGAGATATCAACATTAACCACTGTAAAGTCAGTCATCATGTTGCAGAGCTGACTTGACATAAGTCACTATCCCCTGCACTGCTGTATATGAGATATCAACATTAACCACTGTAAAGTCAGTCATCATGTTGCAGAGCTGACTTGACATAAGCCACTATCCCCTGCACCGCTATATACGAGATATCAATATTAACCACTGTAAAGTCTGTCATCATGTTGCAGAGCTGACTTGACATAAGTCACTATCCCCTGCACTGCTTTGTGTAGTATATGCGAGTCCCCATCATTCACAACCGCAAAATCCCAGTCCACATCCTCATCTAGCCCACATTCCGATTCTGCATCATCTATACCTGTAAATGACATGGAATAGCATATAAGAATATAGCCATGAAATGAACTGAATAATTTTGTTTAATGATTCATCAACACATAATTATGAGATTATTTACAGCTACCCCAGGGAGAGGGGAAGGTCACATAGGAATCCAGGAACCTGACCTACTCTTACTAACAAATTGATTCCTATTCTTTTTTAACATGCTCAGAGGATAGACGCCAATACAAACAGTCTATTAAATCATTTTAGAATTATTTTATTATTAGAATTTTGTGTTTCTGGATTTCAAGAACCTCATGACTGAATGTTAAGTAAAACCTCAATGTGTTCTGAGAATGTGATGGGTTTAAATTAACTGGTTTCATTGGTCCAATTTTTATCACTGAACCAATCAGAATGCTTCATTCATATTTTCCTTTGGTTGCTTCTATCATGACATCACTTTCTGGTATTATAACATCACGTCATGCTATTATGATGCAACTCAGTGTGTTGTGAGAACTGAATGAGCATTTAAATTGCTATGAGAAACAGATTAAGATGTTTTTATCTCTCAATGAGTAATAAGTTTCTTCAAACCAAGAATCATAAAATTCTAAATATAGAATAATTCTAAAATGATTTAATAGACTGTTTATAATGGACTGCCGGGTTGACATCATCATCCAACAGACGACTATTACGGTAGTGTTTTGCCCAAAACAAAGAATCTCAGTGGCGCTTGGTAGGCTTGAACACTGATCTTTCGTTTTCAAGTCAACCCTGCAAATGACTGGGCCACGCCAGCCCTGATTTTATAAAACATTTTTTGTTAATTCTTTATAATAGTCATTTATAGTACCAATTGAAATGGTTAAAATCAAAAATAAATTGAAAACAAATAAAGGTACATTCATTAACCATAACTTTTAGCTCCTGAAACACAAAATAATAATGTTGACAAACATTACACAACCATTTTCGAATACTTATAAAATAGAAATCAGATGTTTTGACATAATTCAATAACGATACAAAAATGAAGGGACAACTTGTCATTTTAACTTCAGATATCCATCAAGATAGTGTGAATACAAACCTGGAGTGAATACAAATCCTCTCTCTTTCCTCACAGGGTCGTGTGCAGTGATCCGAACAAACTTTGTTACATCATTATAATTCTCCTTGAAATACTGAACATCCGTCTTTCTCCTAGCGTCTGAGATAATCCATATGGGCTTTTGAGGGTCTGCATCGCAGACAGCGGCCCGACAGAAGAAGTATGGATCCTGGTTTCTTTTGTCCTCGCCCCACTTTATCATCTTGGCTCGGAAAGTTTCCTTGTACTCGCTGTCATTCAGGAGCTCCCCATAATCTAAACCATTCTCCTGCAAAATTTTAATTTAACAAAATACTATATTTATTAAACAAGTAATTTAAGCTAGTAAATATCCGTTATTATTAAAAGTGTGCCAAATCTCCAATTGTGCCTCAAGAAGGACTTTAACCTCAGGTTTCTGGTTTACCATGCTAGCACTCGAACCCTAGAGTTATCGAGGCACACAGTTCTATTGGGAATTGATTATTTATTCACTTGTACATAAACCTTGTTACTTGCTACATAAATGAAAAATAGTTTAACCTGATAAAAAAAAAAAATCTATATAAAATAATTTAATGTGGCATATAACATAGTTCACTGATCCTTTCTAAACAGAAATAAATAATTACCGTACACATTTATATTCTAAATAGTAAAAAAGCTTATTTTCTCAAATGTGTTTTGGTATAATTGTGCAATCAAAATTTTGGATTTACTAATGAAACAGGCCACTCCCCCACCCAACCCACACACCCTTCAATCCGTAATTAAGCGTGATTAATCAATTAGATCATTTTAATGTTTCTAAACAGGTGAGTGCTTTCATAACCAAGATAATAAAAGATTGTAATCTGACATTATGGGAACACACCTCAAGTTGATCCCCCAAATGTACGGGTTTATATAGACGCCCAAACATTACGTGGTCCCGCCTTAATAGCCAGAGCCTTTTGGAGAATACGCTCTGTGGGAGGGTGTGAGAGGGGGTGTCCCCCTGCTGCTGGTGTCCCCCTCCCAGGAAAATTTTAAAAATTTGAGTGCAATTCATTTGAGCCAGATTTTGGAGGCTCTCGCCTCCATTCATTACACATTTTTTAAAAAATAAGCACTTTTATTTTTTCACATTCGATTTTCTAGAGTACGCCTGGTGTACAGGAGTATGCCTAAATACGCCCCTGGCGATGGGAAAGCTTATATTAGCAGGATTTTATAACGGATATTTCGATAATAATTTCGATAATTAATTTTTTTTACTGAAAAATGCAATAACTGGTTTAAAATTACCTATTAAATGTTTTAATTTTACAACATGCAAACTCTTTAAGCCAAAATTAAAGTTAGGGTTAGATGGGGTATGAAAGTTAATACTCGGACCACGTAATGACTTTGCCAAAAGAAAAAGCTGTGATTTATAAATTTTAAGATTTAAAGCGCGACGAACATTTTTACATGGACATTTGTGTGCGCAACTTGATTTTTGCACCCTTTTTTAAGCGCAAATCTTAATACTTATGCACTGTTTAATAAAGTTTGTTTTAGTTTGTAATTAGATTAGAAGGACTTGGTTTAATATCTACCACAACTGTTTCTTCATGAAAGTGCACATTATTTTTCACACAGATACATGCTACATGCAAATACAAATTCTACTCTTAAACAAATTATTATCATCGTACACAGCAGCAGCTGTTATAGTGACACCACACAGAAGGAGTCGCTAGCTCCTAACACTTGCTATTTCAATTTAGGTTAACCAATTAAATTAGATAGAGATATATTGTTGCTATTGCATAGGTTGTCACTGAAGGAACTAATTATGTCCTCTAAGGTGTTAATCGTATATTCACACAACCAATGACTAGCAGTGTATTAGGCAGAAATTCAAGAACTGGGTGTGCAAATATGGAAACTGGGTGTGCAAAATAAGTTGCTAACACGCGTTACGCGCCAATTCGCGACAAGTGGGTGTCTCTGGGGTAATTTTTTTTTTCAGATAAAGGTGAAAAAAATACATTTTAGGTCATATTTCTTCTATAAATGTATACAAAACATAACAATATTGAGAATGTAAGAGTTTGGAAGTGTTGTTGAGCAAAAAAAAAAAATAAAAAAAAAAATATTTTTTCTTTTTTTCTTTTTTTTACCCCACCCACTCTCTCAAATATTAGCCGCGATTTTTCAAAAACGGCCGTGCAAAAGACGGCTGCACGGTTGGCTGGCTAATACACTGATGACTAGGGAGCATAACAGGACCAATGCAGAAAATACCTGATAAACAGTGGAAATAAAGCTGTTAAATGATGAGCGTTTTATTTTGGTGGAAAATCTGGAGATTGTACACTTATTCCGGAGATCAAATGAAAAATCTGTACAATCCAAATCAGGGGAGGATCCAGGATTTCAGCTTAGGGGGGTGCGTAAGATTTTGGTCAATATTCGGGTCCGTTTCTAGCCTCATAAAACGGTTGCGGTAGTGAATAGATAGGGTAAAAAAGTCTGTTTTCAAATAAAAGGATTTAACAATGTGTTAATGAAACCGCTCATTGGCCATTATGCGTCGAGCGAGCGAATTTTTTTTTTATACTGAGGGCGTGCATCGAAATTGTTTGATATTTTATCTACAGTAACATGGACATACATTTTTAGGGGGGCGCGCACCGGGCAGCCCCCCCATGTATCCGCTAGTGCAAATTTTATCATCCGTACAATCCGGATTTTATCTTGAGATTTGGCAGGCCTGTACTTACCAAAGCATACTGTTTCTTCAGAGGACCTGACAGTCTCAATACCAAACATAATTCTTCTCCAAACTCCTCCTGAAATCTAGAAAGGAAATAAAGTTAGCAATCAATATCATTAAAATCAGACCATTTATCACGCTATGATACTCTACACTACATGGCCTAGAGATTATCAAAGCCTAATTCGGATTTGATTTGAATGATCGAGATGGGTTTACATCGAATGTAACGAAAGCTTATTTTAATCACTCTTGACTTGATGTCTTCTGGGCAGAACCAGTACTAACACAGGAAATTGCATCTTTTGATAATTACTTTATGTTATTATAATTATTTATGAAGGGCTGTAACGTGAACTTTAAGTGCTGTTTTTCTGAGGTCAAGCAGATGTATACAAACATATCAAATATAAACACCCGATACACTATCGCGTGCAGAAATGATTTTCCAATTCCAACAATGTACCTTTCTTTCTACGATCCCTGGTCAACTCGCCGAGATATCAAAGTCAAAAGTCACCAAATTTCAGTTTACATTCCAAAATTATTTTTATCTTTTACAATCTGATGCAACTGAGATATTGCAATTGCACTACTGACATCATAATTCGTCATAATGCATTAGTAAGTATTTTAATCTCAGCATCTCGATTGCATAAGATTGCCGAAAATAACAGAAACATAGGCCTAATAGGAAATCCATTTCTGCATGTGATAATATACCAGGTGTATGTATTTGATATTTTTGTAAACGACTGCTTGACCTAAAAATGTCCCATTACAGTCCTTCATAAACAATTATAATAAAAGAAGGTAACGATCAAAAGAAGCAATTTCCTGTCAGTACTAAGCAAATGCAGGTAATTGTCTTGCTCAAGGACACAACACAGGCGGAGATTAAACCCACGACCCTTCAGTCTTGGCTCCGACGCTCTAAATTCAAGTTATAAGGTTCAGCCAGTTCAAAATTATCATAAAAAGGCGAAACATTTTGGGACGAAAGTATTTTATGAACGAAAAATAAATCCATACATATTCGACAGCGAATAAAAAAAGGTAAACTTTTGTATATTAACTTTTCTACCAAACAATTGGCAAGGAAGTCTTTTCCTGTCTTTCTTTTCCCGCTGAAGACAAGGACGCATGTTGGCTTGTGCTGTGTTGACATGTTGAAAACCAAGCGTCTGCTTGATTACGCAGAAGTTTCACACATGTTACGGTGTTTTGTGACAAAACCATCAGGTATCTACGCTTTTACAAAGTGATATGATGTTATGTTTACTGAATGTATTTTTTTAGAGTTTTATTTATACTGACACGTTGACTTGAATGTTTTAAAATGAGGTGTTTATGCAGAAATTTAATAAAATGTTCGTTAGTATCATGATCAAATGACGCGTCTCTTAGACGCTCATTAAACTTGTGAACACGTATGCTACCAATCAACAGTCAAACTCAAAGAAATTAGAAGTTTTATTCCCTAGCCCGAATTATTATATAATCATTTAGACTATTACATTTTTCACAAAGCCCACTCGAAAAAGTGGAGACAGATCACATCTTCTACAGAGGCATTAAAGTACAGCTTTTTGCCATGCACTGTACCACTATGAAACTGCCAGCAGGGAGTAAGGGAGTAAGTATAGCTGATGGGGTCATTGTCGTATCGGGTACTACAGAAACGTACCCGGGGTACATTTATGTATACAGAAACGTACCCTAAGATCTTTGAATTCCAGAATGGGCCCCAAATATACAGAAAAAAATACCCAGACAAACAAGATCTCATTTGCGGAATTGAATTAAAAAAAAACTACTTAAACAATATTGTTTATCATTAACTATTGCGCTATTGTTCTTTAAAACATATTTATTTAGGCTGCCATAGTTAGAAATATAATACAGAACGTATTGTCGTAAAACCGGAAGTTGTAAATCATCAAATCCGGTGCAAAAATGTAAACAAATATGCAGCTCTTCATTCAAGAAGAATTGGTCAAATAATTCCATGCCCACAACATTTTTTGCCGTCTCACGATCCCTACGGATCATAAGCACGGCCTTAAAGGAATGCAGTTGGTCTAAATATTTGACCAACTCTTCTGTATACGTAAATGTACCCCAGGTACCCGATACGACAATGACCACATCAGCATAAGTATACTTACTCCCTGCTGCCAGCTACTACAGCTGAGGCCCCCGACTTGGTATTTTTTAAACAGGAGCTAGCATCCTTCTCCCTTTAAAGATTAGGGTCTAGTACCCAGGGGCTGCTACGGTAGCCGGATTGGTTCAGCTTAGAAGGATCTGAAAATGCAGTTGGTACGCTTTCCTTAATTTCTGCCGTTCCTGCAATCTTTATTCTAGCTTTCCTATTTTCCCAGTACTTTTTCTGCCGCCACAGTAACGTTACGGTCCGTAGCGACAGACGTTACTTGTTAAAGCATTAGATGTAGATGAGTCTGGGATGTACCTACGTACCCAAGATAGAGCTGTTCAACCCTGCAGAAGGCAGAGTATGCAGAGTATTACTTGCTTCACCATAATAAATATCATATTGTTAAAGTCCCTATCCTGCCATCAACATGCAAATTTTACAGAGATGTACACTGTTTCTAAATTTACCTAATGACGACAAGGTACATACATAACATACAGTTTTTGAGAATCCAAACATGTAATATATTTGGCTTTAACCAGCCAGACCAAACCCCAAAAATGGAACGTCCAATTAAGAGTTGCCAACTCATAATTTTTGTGTGCAGGGCAAGAAAATTTGTTTCTCAGTTCCTCGTCCTACGCAATATTTAAATGGCCAAATTGATAAATTGTTAAAGAATTTATCTGTATTTCTACTCGTCCTGCATCAATGAGCACTCGTCATAGCGAGCGGACGAGTGGAATTTCCGTGCCCTGGTGTGTATACTTAGTCATGAGTATTTTAAGATACAGATTATTATATGACCTGGACATCTGGATAGAGTTTTGATAAATGGTTTTGTAATGTAATTTTGCTTTTATTTGGTGGGTTAGTTTCTTTATTAAAATGACTTTTATAGTACTCCCACCAGATTGGACTTTACAATGTCGCTTAAATTATAATTTGTAATCTGGGATGCCATAACGCACATCACTAAAACACTGTATTTTCCTACTGAAATAAATAACTCCATCAACAGCAACATGAGCCAGTGATTTAAGAAGTTTCTGCATGAGCCAACAATACAATTATGACATTTTAGAATTGGTCTGATGTAGGCCCCTTGATCTGTATGATTTAATTTTTGTTAATGAAATAGTTTTTCAAACCAAACTTTGTCATAAAAAATAATTAAACTGAAGGTAACATGCAGCTTAAGCTGATGCATATATGCACATTTCATATGAAACTGCAGCACGTTATGAGGATATTCATATATACTAAGGCCATCCTTAAAAATATATTTGTTTGCTGTTTCCCTACCCAGGATTTTATAAGTGGGTAGGTAGGTAGGTGATTTTTTTTTGTGCCAAACATAGTAAAAACCTTAAGAAATGAAAGAAAAATATACTAAATATAATAAAAAAATATATATATATGTTAAAAGAATTGCAATAAAAACTTTCGGGTAGGACCCTTTTTCGTGGGTAAGTAGCGAAACAGCAAACCAACAATTTTTTATGGTCAGCCTAATCATTCTTCCAGATCACCTCCAGTCCCTTTAACCTCGCCTTTGGACCAACTCTCAACTAACCTAACCCCAGCCAGAGTTCTTGTACTATATGGTTATGAAACGCCTATGTTAATAACGATGTATTCCCAAATATGGGTGTAGTGGCTTTCTGTATATATCAACTGGCTTATTGAGTTTAATGTGTAGCAGCTCTACAAAGCTGGTTAAAAACAGCTCACTTTTTTCATTTAATAGACAACCATTTTATTTTCATTTTTCTGATTTTACCATTTTCAGCAAACCATATCAACCCTTTATCATAAAAATGTCTCATAACGTTTTGTTTCTCTATACTACTTGGCCTTTTGCTTTACCATAAAGATTATATTTAGTGAGTTATGTTTAGAAATGTTTAAAATGAACATCACATTTTAGAACCATCTTTACATAAAGTTTACATTAAAGTGAGTTATGTTTAGAAATGTTTAAAATAAACTTCAAATTTTAGAACCATGTTAAATACACATAATCCACCAATAATGGTCTGCCTCTATAAAAACAAACCGCATTATATTATAATTATTTTTCAAGATAAATTCACATTTTGTTTTCATTTATTTTCAGTACCAAGGTAGTCTGTAATGCTATGTACTCGTATATGCAATGGTGGCATTTGGACATTGAGAAATACATTTCAAAAGTATCGTTTTCATGTAAGTATAGGTATATGTGTTTATCTAACATAGTTTATTAAAATATTAATTTATTAAACTACTCAATGCTGATTGGTCATTGAGGAGGTATTAAATTTCCTATCAGCAGCTTTGAAGCCATGTTTGTTATTAAACCGTTGTCACTTGATTTTAAACATCAGAATGATATATAGGGTCCTATAGAAACCACAGCGTCCGAACATAGGTGGCATCGTAGGTCCGCACTGTACTGCAAACAAGGACTTGAAACTACAATGAAAGAGACAAAAAACAACAGAAAGGGTGGTGAAAACATGCAAACAAAGTTTATGTTATTTCAAACAACAAACTGCTAAAAACGGGATGAAGATGCAATTTCTTTTTGTTTGATGTTTAGAGATAGGCGTACACTGTAAGTCGTGAGAATTGTTTGTATTATGTTCAATCTGTCAAAAAGTTTGCATTATATAGATAAAAATTCATGTAAAATGTTCGGGACTTACCACGGGTTTACATTTCTAATATGGATAATCTTCAACTCCCGCTCGCCAGGTATTGATCTGGCACAGTATAAAGCAGCTGGAAATATTTTATCTCGTAAATATAGCCACGCCTAGCAGGTACCATATTATCTCTAATAAACGCCCCGGCGTAACATTTTTGAGACCAAAAATACATAATTAACTTTTAAATCTGATATTATTTAATGATTTTTTTTTATCAAGAAAACCCAAAGTCCGCATGTCAATCAATCATTGCATCAGAGTTTTCTAGTGATTTTGTGTGTTTCATTGTGAATGGAACAGATTAACTTGCATCTTTTGGTAAGTTTTAAAGAATTATTGCTGGAAAAAAAAAGGGGTGTATTTATTAGGGGAGGGGCGTTTATTAGAGATTTTACGGTAGTTATTCTGAAGTAAACATATATTTCCAAGCATTATATTTCACAGCTATAAAATGTATGTCAAAAGGATGGTTATTAATATAGATCTGAATAAATTCTTGCCGACGTTGTTTCTAAATATCATCATAATTATGGTTGAATGAAAATGGGTGCTTTACAAAAAAAAAAAAATGACACAAAATTGTGCTGTTTCCTCCATTTATGAAACTAGCGAGGGAATATAAACCTGAACAGTCACACTAAAATTGTGAACTTCAGACTATTATTGAAGATTCATTTGTCAGATTTATTTAAACCAATTTTGCCTTTTATTTTTGACATCAACTTTTAACTGTTATCTTTCATAACTAGATGCAGGAAGCTATCCAGCTGGCTTGCGGAACGTCGTAGGTTCTACCCAGGTGCCCGCCCGTGCACGAAAATTGCCCGGAGGGGCACCTGGGGTCTTCCTCCACCAATGGAAGCTGGAAAGTCGCCATATGACCTTAGCTGTTGGTGCGACTATAAAATCCAATTCAATTCAATTCATAACTAGATGCATGGAGCATTTTTATTTGGGGATACAATAACCTTTTTATTCCCCTGAAGGGAGGGGGCATATAGTAATCGCAACGTCCATAAGTTAGTTTGACAGTTTGATCGTATGAAACAATCATGTCTCAGACATAACCTTAAAAGTGCAAAGGGGAATGGCATGAAACTTCACACAAATGTTAATCACAATGAGAAGTTGTGTGGCGCACAAGAATCAGGTCCATATCTCAAAAGTCAAGGTCACACTTGGAGGTCAAAGTGTCTCTGCCATAACTTTGAAAGTACTGAAGGCAATTTCATGAAACTCCATGCACATGTTAATCACAATGAAAGGGTCACACTTGGAAATCAAATGAGACAAATTTGTGTCTCTGACAAATTTGTGTCTCTGCCATATTGAACGGAATTTCATGAAACTTCACACATGTTAATCACAATGAGTAGGTTTATCACACGCAAGAATCAAGTTCATATGTCAAAGGTCAGTGTCACACCTGGAGGTCAAATTCATGTATCAGCCATAACTTTGAAATAACTGAATTGATGAAACTTCACACAAGTGTTAAGTACAATGAGAAGGTGTGACACATGCAACAATCATGTCTGTACCTCATCCTTTATTGTCTCGCCCACGATAGCGTAGTCACTTTTGCGGTGGCTGAGGTTGCGCGGACCCCCGCGGTGTGGTTGCAGCGGTGGTGGTCGCATTTTAAATGAACTATATCTCAGCAACCGCTGCTTGAATTTTTCTGAAACTTTCAGATGCTTTGTTGGATCAAGGGACATCACGTAATGCCAAAATTACCGAGGTCAAGGTCATATTTTGCATTATTTCCCCAAAACTTAACCTTGGTTAACTTTATTTGATTGCCTCACTTTATGTCTTTGATACTTGGTCATATGTATTGTTGGCATTGGTGGACATCCCTGCACGACAAAAAATACCAAGGTCAAGATCATATTTTGCATTATTTTCCCAAACTACACCCTGGTTAAACCACTTAGCCTCAGTAACTTAACTTCTTTTGATTACCTCACTTTTATTTGTTTGATACTTGGTCATATGAAGTGTTGTCTTTGGTGGACATCATTTAAGCATAAATTTAATCAAATATTTCATATGCGGTTTGCCGTGGCGGGCGAGACACCCTCAGACCGAGATCTTGCTTATTATGAGATCATACATTACAGAGGAGATTGTGCCATATGGCAGACATTACCAACATGGAGTCTGAGGAATCGTCAAAATACAGCACAGTAACGGAAGGGAAGGCAACCATCTTGCAACCTGCGTCAGTGTTCTACAATCCTGTACAGGAGTTTAACAGGTAGGCTATGAGGATCTCTTGTCAGTTTCGCATTCGTGTCATACATGCTACAAAGTCTGCAAAGCGTTCTTTTGTTCTGTTTATCTTTTTACAAAATATCTTTGCAAAGATTCTAAAATTCATATTGCTCAACTTAAACATGACAGAAAATGCAGAAAAGTGCAGTAGAAAAAATAGTTTTTAAGTTTTTAGTTAATTATTAGTTTAAATCATGTTTTTTTATTGAACATTACATTTTGCAGATATCAGAATAGAGTATTAATACGTCTGTCTCATACTTAATGTCTCTAGCCGGTTCACTATATAGAGAATATCATGTTAGTGCATGATCCTATCCAGTTTATCAGGTGAGGCTGAGAAAGAAACGAAGTCCGAGGGCTTCATTTAATTCTATTTATCATGTTGATCCTTAAAATCATTTAATTTACTTTTTTTCCCACTTTATCGACATTTTTGTCCATTTAAAACTACTGAGAAGTCATCAAATATACCCTGATGTCATCAAAAGAGGTGCTTTTGTCATCAGACGGGTTTTATCTCAGGCACCCTGTATCTCGGCAGAATTGTGCAGATCGACATGATAAAATCAAATATTGAGATTTGTGTTACCACTTTTTATATTTTATAAGCTGTGTGACATTATCACCTTAATATGCAACTATGCCATCCAAATTGTTCTTGTGGCCCACAATAACCTGAAGAGTTTATATTGTCTATAAAATGAATAATTATTAGGCCTATACAAAACTATATTGTTTAGAGGTAAGAACATGGGTAGATAGGCAGGTACATGTAGGTTTTATTTGGACAGAATTCTTCCAAGCTGTTCAACATTTTAAATCAACATGGTTTTACTGAACATAGTATGATGGCTCCTGTATAAACCTACTTGAACTTCTTTGTTGGATATTCATACCTACTTCCACTTATTTGTTAGATATACTTACTTCCACTTATTTATTAGATATACTTACTTCCACTTATTTGTTAGATACACTTACTTCAGCTTATTTGTTGGATATACTTACTTCAGCTTATTTGTTGGATATACTTACTTCCACTTATTTGTTGGATATACTTACTTCCACTTATTTGTTGCCTTGGATAAACTTACTTCTACTTTTTTGTTGGATATACTTACTTCCACTTATTTGTTGGATATACTTACTTCCACTTATTTGTTGGATATACCTACTTCCACTTATTTGTTGGATATACTTACTTCCACTTATTTGTTAGATATACTTACTTCCACTTATTTGTTAGATATACTTACTTCCACTTATTTGTTAGATATACTTTCTTCCACTTATTTGTTAGATATACTTACTTCCACTTATTTGTTAGATATACTTACTTCCACTTATTTGTTAGATATACTTACTTCCACTTATTTGTTAGATATACTTCCTTCCACTTATTTGTTAGATATACTTACTTCCACTTATTTGTTGGATATACTTACTTCCACTTATTTGTTAGATATACTTACTTCCACTAATTTGTTGGATATACTTACTTCCACTTATTTGTCAGATATACTTACTTTCACTTATTTGTTGGATATACTTACTTGAATAATTATTGGGCCTATACAAAACTATTTTGTTTACTGTAACAGGTAAGAACATGGGTAGATGGGGAGGTACATGTAGGTTTTATTTGGACAGAATTCTTCCAAGCTGTTCAACATTTTAAATCAACATGGTTTTACTGAACATAATATGATGGCTCCTGTGTATACCTACTTGAACTTCTTTGTTGGATATACATACCTACTTCCACTTATTTGTTAGATATATTTACTTCCACTTATTTGTTGGATATACTTACTTGAATAATTATTGGGCCTCTACAAAACTATTTTGTTTACTGTAACAGGTAAGAACATGGGTAGATGGGGAGGTACATGTAGGTTTTATTTGGGCAGAATTCTTCCAAGCTGTTCAACATTTTAAATCAACATGTTTTTTTCTGAACATAGTATGGTGGCTTCTCTAGTATGAGTACCATACTACACATAAAAGAAAATATTGTTGGTAGGTGGATCCGAATATGTTATCGGGGACAAAAACCGAGGGTCCATCGCCTACATGCAATTTTAGTATTTTTTTGTTTCAGCCTTAGCTTTTAGTAAATTGAGTTTTAATTTATCATATATTGAGCAGGACTCATCTGATTGGTCATGCACTCAGATTTACCTGCACCCAGGAATGGGATAGGTTTTGCCAGATTTTGATGGGGCTACTTTTATGAAGCAAGGAAAATAGGAATTCACTGACATTGTTGGTCAGAGTGAGTTCAAAATCATGTTTAACAGGTTTAATATATATACTTTGATGTAGGAGAGATCTCTTCTGGACATTTATTGTGCTGTTATTCATCCCCATTCCCAGTGTCAAATATTCCTCCTCTCAAAATTCACACTCAAAAATCTGAATTAGTGGGAGAAAAGATCAAACTGACTTCTACAAAGAACACCATCTTTACACAAATATCGTGATTCATAATAATTATACAATATTTATTGCCTATTATTGTTATATAAAGCTCTATTCATGGAACTCAGCATTTTCCCAAATTTAAGGTTATCTCGATAAAGTTCTCATTTCCAAGGACCCTCCAAAAAAGCAAAAGCCATTGAGTAGTGACAGATAATTATATAGAGGGTATTTGTTTGTTTTGAGTGAATATAGGTTTTATTTTTATTGAGAAGTGAAAAAACTTATATTTTCACGAGTGCTAAGAGTGACAATATTTGAGTTTTCTCACTTCGAGATGAATATAAATCCTATATTCACGACAAACAAACAAATATTCTATTTATTATATACTCACAACCTGGAAATTTATGCAGAAAAAACACAATGCGTCAAAACAATGATGTCAACAACGTAAACAACACCGACAGTTGCATGACATCATTTTGAGTGAACATTATACTTTCACAATGTGACATGTGAAATATAAACAATGAAAATATAAGGTTTTATTTTAATCATAAAATCCACTTTTCACTGGAAAGTATATAATAAAAAATTGTATACTTAGGTAGTCATTATATTTGTATATTATTGTTAGTAGTTATCAGGTATCTCACAGTTGCAGTAGCATCTTAGATATTTTAGTGGTGGAATGTACTGTAGCTCTAATAGTTTTTCCCCAGTGTGGTTGCCGGGGTAGAATACAACCACTGCAAACACACCGTCACATGCAGAGGGGTAGGACCCCCATTCATATTCTTTTTGTCATTTTTTGTTCATGCTCATGAAAGGTCTTCATCATGACCCCTGCATTGTTTTAGGTGCCATCTCGCTCAAATCACTAAGAGCAGTGGCAGAAAAACAATAAACGTGGCTCCAGCGTAAATGGAGTGTCTACAATAGAATTTGCAGCAACTCTGCAGTTCAGGGTGAGAAGGTCCTAGGCCCGTTCTCTATATTTTATCTCGATGTACATGGAGGATGAGCCTGGCATGTTCATGCCTGTTAGGCGCCATATAACCTTTCATGTGTTGGTGCGTCTTAAACCCCAATTCAATTCTAATAGTTTTCCTTCGTTCTTGCTTAATATGATATAATGTTCATAAACTTGAAGGTCTGAGCCTAAACCGTGCTATAACTGCCGGTATATTTCAGCCGTGCTATAAATGACAGATTCGGCAGTTATACCATGGTCTACCCAATTTACACGCACAGTTGTAATGCTTACACACAACCTGTCAATTAAAATGTCAATTACTGGCATTGAATGACTATGGTACAAAACATTTATAGCATATTTTTCTCATGCGCGATTTATACTGCAGCCTTCGGCCCTCGAGAAGCAGTATAAATCGCATATACTCGAAAAATTATGCTATAAATATTATATGGAACATCTGTCTTTATATAAAGAATGTTAACTTACCTTTATTGTTTCAACAGGGATCTCACCATAGCAGTGATATCAGAGTTTGCAGAAGAACACATCAAAGAAGTGAGAGAAAAGAGGAGAAAAAAGGAGGAGAAAGAAAAAGTTTCATCTGGGGAAGTGGTGGATAATGACGAGGACAATGATGTTCATGTCATTACAGGTAGAATTAAATTATTACTGTAGATTCCTGTGTATAATGTTCACTTTTTTACCCCCATTTATGGATTGTGGCGAAGAGGTGTGCATTAAACAGTGAAATACAAAAATATCTTTAAAAAATCCGCGCATTTTGATCGCAAACTGAATAAAGAAGCGACACAGCTGAGAAAGTTAAAGTGCATATTATGCTAAGTGTTGATACTATTGGAATGCACTGCTTAATTTGAACCTTCCAACAAATGTTACGAACAGTCTGTACTGATGACAGTTTAACATGTATTCTGTATTCTTTGTTATAAGACTTCAAAAGACTGTTTATTATTTTATGATATCAAATTGTGACGGAACAACGTCACACGCCTTCTGGAATATTTTACATTGTAACATATTCCCTTTGCAGCCTAAAAGACAAACTAACACATCCCAACTCATATCAAACAATTTATTCATAAAACTGACCACACAGTGGCCTCTAAAGATTACTATATGTTTGGCAAGAATGGTCACAGCCCTAAAATGCATTGAATGGAAATGGAATCCCAGCGGCCTGACAATCGATACGTTCATCCCCCAGTTGCTCAAGGTATGCCTATAAAAAATTGCGGCACATAGGCCTTACGCGACAGTTGTTTATGTCCCAAACTTTATGCGACAGACTGTTTGTTTAGCTTTATAAATGCGGCCCCTTTGCCATACTGTAAATAATGCGGCTCTTTTTGCCATGCGGCAAGGTTTCTTGCCAGTAATCTGTTGCGGCAAAGCTTTTGCCCTAATGCGGCTTATGGTCCTATAACAATGCGGCACTTTGGCCTTGCGGCAATATTTCATGCCACTAATTTTCTTGCGGCAAAACTTGCCCTAACTAATGCGGCTTATGCCCTTGACAATGCGGTTCTATTTCTTGCTAGTAATTTCTGAATGTGGGTTTTTCGCTGTTGCAATACATTCCCTTGCTATATTGAGATTAGTAAAAATTCGCTCTAAAGGAAGAACAAGTTCCCAGAATAATTGGGATCTAGCCAGTTAGATTGAATTTTTTAATTTGCGGCGAAACATCTACAGACTGACAATTAGGAAGTCCAATCCTACTGAAATCCAAAATTATTAAATATAATTAATGCCAGTAAAATTTACCATATTGCCAGGAGAGATAGTTACTGCCCTAATAAAATACTGTGACTGTCGACCGCCAAAATTCTGCATCCCTCCAATACAAAAACAGGCTGCAACGAAAGCGTTTTGAAAATAACTAACCTAGCTTAAAAACTAATGTTTTAACAAAGTAGACATCTTTGAAATAAATTGACTAGATGATTATGTGACTAGAATACTAAAGACTGTCCGTAATAGTACTTAAATTAAGACTGCTCACTAAGGAAAGTTAAGAAGTCCATTTGAAATTTGCACAAATGATCGAAAAACGCATTCCACACGAATGTTTCTATCTTCTTATTTACATTATTATGAGCAATTCTGCTTAAAGCTTTGAGGAGTACTTCAGTTGTATTTGAAGTTTAGGCGACATTTTTTTTTCCTCTTGGTTTACGGAACCGACCGACCCCAATTTTCGAGAGATTGGAAAAAAAATAAAAATTTGAACATCTGTGTTTTTTTTCACTGCCGGCTGCATTTCAACGCCAGATGAAGAATAAAAAAAAAAAATTTGAATTGGTGAAACAATTTTCTAGTATACAATAATACCAGGTCAAACAACAGCAAATATCTATCAAAACATTGAAATTTCGAAAACGCAAACAACGCGCGATCACTATCTGCCATTTCCTTGTATGAGGAACATAGTGTAGTCTCCCTTGTTCACCAAGGTAACTTGATTTCAACACATCCGGGCACTCCATCCGGGCGTGAATACAGAAATTTCATCATTGGGAATATTAAAAGAATATTCAACGATTTAAATACATGTTGTGTTGTATAAACTTACAGTTTTATATGAGAAACATGGTCACCATGTTTGAAATTTGTACTTAGAAACAGATTTAACTTTTCTTTTTTTTCTTTTTTTCCCCGTTCCGACCGAGCGTAAAAAAATAAGAAAAAATCCGTAAACCAAAAAAAAAAAAAATCGTGGCCTTACTAGATTTACTAGAAGCAGTAACATGAAAACAATAGGATGTCTACCATAATATTTTAATATTGCATATTTTAAAGTAAGAAATTAAGGCCGAGTTATATATTGACATCCAAGTCGCGTACAGCCCTATTTAAAGGTATTTTTTATTTGTATCGGATGTCTTCTTGAAATTGACTGTTGTTGTAATTAGTCTGACAATTAATATGCTGTTGTTTTTTCTGAATCTTTAAAGGGGATTTGAAATGAACATTGATGGCCGGAGCCCTATTGTTCAGGGCACTTGTTTTAGTCAAAGGTTTTTCATGAGCAGTTTTACTAATAGGAACATAAATAATATCGATACATCCTTAGAACTGGAATTTTTAGTGGTAAATAAAAATACCTTAGTTTTGAAAATCTGTTGAGAAATAAATATTTTACAGCCAAACTTATTTTTTGGTGGTACCTTTTCCATGTAAATTCCTTTTTGCTGGGACATCAGGAAATTAAGAAATCTCTAATGACTTCATTTAGCCTTAATATGTTGCTATTAATGCTTTCAGATTTGCCATAGTTTTCATTTATCTAACACATGAAAACCATTTCTTGAAAAATGTGCAGCCAGACCGGGTTCGAGCCCCGGTCTGGCTGCACATTTCTAGCCCTGTGACATTTGGTGCCCAACAGGGGACCATGACTGAGTAAACTACGAGAAACATGCAAATGATTCTCTGTACCCATGGAAATTCGAGGACGAATTTCAGTCTGTAGGGGAAATGTGTCACGGGTCATTGATATCTAACAGGTAGATTGATGTTGCATTGTCCGACCGGTTAGCTCAGTCGGTAGAGCATCAGAACGGTAGTCCGAAGGTCCCGGGTTCGAGTCCCTGCCTGGCTGCACGTTTTTTTAGCCCTGTGACATTTTTCTAATATTTGATTTTTTTGGAATTGAAAATATCCTAATCAGAAATACCCTATCAAAAACAACTTTCGCACATGAAATTTTTATTTCTCAACCGATTTTGAAGTGTAAGGTATTTTTATTTACCACAAAAAAATGTCTGTTTTACTGAAAACTTATTTAGATACTAGTTCAGGTTTGTCAGAAAAGTAAAAAAAAACTTCGCTAAAACAAGCGCCCCAAAC
This sequence comes from Cyrtodaria siliqua, assembly GCA_037043455.1. Classification (NCBI taxonomy): domain Eukaryota; kingdom Metazoa; phylum Mollusca; class Bivalvia; order Adapedonta; family Hiatellidae; genus Cyrtodaria; species Cyrtodaria siliqua. The sequence goes on along the minus strand of JAWPHD010006721.1, from coordinate 73,823 downwards.
AATAGCATAAAAGCAGAGTCAAGACGAGTGAAAATGTCCACTTTGTTTCTTTACACTGCACTGTCTATAAGCAGTGCATGTCAAGAGAGAGAAAAAAAATAAAAATTATAGCTCCTACCTCATTTAATTGAACTTGACACAACTGGATATTTATGCAGTCAAGTATGAAGTCAATCCAAAACAATGTTTACAAACAATACTTATTTGGGTTTATGCTCACGTTTCCATGGATAAATTTCACTGAATAAAAATCAATTATTTGTTTATGCTCAATATATGCTATACTTACGTACAGTGTCCCTTTAACTGTAATATTTCCTTTTGTAGATGGAACAGAAGATCTCGAAGCAGGTAAGCCACATGAAGATGGTATAAAAATACTTGAGGGTCTGGCTGCCTCAGGATTGAGGTCTATGCGATTTGGTCTGGAAATTCCAGGTGTAAAGAAAGTTATTGCGAACGATTTTGACCAAACAGCTGTTGAAATAATAAAGAAAAACATTTCTCAGAACAAACTTGGTGACCTGGTGGAAGCGACTCATGCTGATGCGGCAATGTTGATGTATCAGAACAAATCATTCAAGAATAGGTTTGATGTGATAGATTTGGACCCATATGGTTCGGCTGTGCCATTTTTAGACTCGGCCGTTCAGGCGGTTAGGGACGGTGGACTTCTGTGTATAACTTGTACTGATGCCTCCATTTTGTGCGGAAATTCTGGAGAAAAATGCTTCACAATGTATGGTTCCATGTCGTTAAAGGGAAAATTTTGTCATGAGATGGGTCTACGCATTATTCTTCATGCTATCGAATCACATGCAAACAGACACTCGCGATATATTGTACCACTTATATCACTAAGTATCGACTTCTACTTCCGGGTATTCGTTCGAGTGTACTCTGGACAGCTAAAAGCCAAATTATCAGCCAGTAAAACGGGCATGATTTATCACTGTACAGGGTGTGGATCCTTCACCACACAGCCTCTCTGTGATGTGCACCCCACTCAAGATGGCAAAAACGTACGTTTTGTGCCCGCGCTTGGTCCACCGGTCAGCGAAAGATGCGAACATTGTGGTTTCAAGCACCATATCGGTGGGCCTATATATATATCGAGCATGCATGACAGGGAGTTTATTGATAAGATTGTTAAGCGTACAAGCCTGTACCCGGAGAAGTTTGGAACTGCAAGTCGAATAGAAGGAATGTTAAGTATGGCCGCCGAGGAGCTTGATGTGCCATTGTATTACGAGGTGGACGGCTTGTGCAACATACTGCACTGTAATCCGCCCAAAATGCTGCAGATAAGGTACTGGTGTTACATTAACTGTTTACTTTATTGTAAAGACAATCTAACAAATTGAAAAATGTCATTATTAACCAAGTCAGAATCCCACAAAGAATGCCTTCATAATACTCTGTGCAACTCTGCCGATAGCTAAGGGAAACACGGCAAGTTTTGATTTATATGTTCACCATTAAACACTCTACTTCGACAGTACAAAGGAAGAGAAGTGTAAGCTATCAGGCTCACATACTAGCCAAACATATGACTAAACATATACCAGTATTAACAAACAATCTCATTTTCCAGGTCTGCTATCTTGAATGCTGGTTACAAAGTGTCATTTTCACATGCTTGTAAAAACTCGTTGAAGACCGATGCCCCAAACAAGGTCATATGGGTAAGTGATGTCCCTGCTGAATTTTGGTTACATAAATTACTTATTATTGAAGTACTTGGAAGGGACTCGGCATTGTGGAGGATGACAGCCAGTTATAAAATGTTAGTACACATGAATGAGACCTTAATGCCAGACTATGCTTTATATTGTAACCTCTACCAGAGATAATCCAGATATTTTGTCAGGTGTTCTTGGGCAAGACACTTTCCCAAAGCCTCGTCCATCGAGCGGGGACGTGAACCTGGAGGTTCTGTTTATCTCAGTCTATCCCAAGAGCACGTCAAAGAATTGAATTAAATGTTGTTTAACGGCTCATCAACACAGTATAGGTTATTTAGAGCCGCCCCAGAGAGAGGGGAAGGATACATAGGGATCCTGCCCTACTCTTATTATCGAATAGATTCCTATGGTTCTTTAACGTGCTCGGAGGATAGATCGATACACGGGACCGCTCGGTTTACGTCCCCATCCGACGGACGGGGCTAAGGGAAAGTGTCTTGCCCAAGAACACACCGACGGAACTCAGTGGCACCACGGAGGATTGAACCCGGGGCCTCCGGTTACATGTCAGAGAACCATAGGAATCTGTCTGTTAGTAAGAGCAGGACAGGTTCCCAGATTTCGATGTATCTTTACTGTCCGTCCTTTTGTCTGTCACAAATGTTGTCGCCGCTACTCCTCCTAAAGCGCTTGTTGTAAATTTTTGGTTGCTGCTACTCCTCCTAAACCGCGTGTTGGATTTTGCCGAAAATTTACAGGATGCAGCGGTATAATGTCTAGTTGTTCACATTTGTGTTACGGTTCAATGTTTTTTGACGGAGTAGGACAGGTTCCCAGATTTCGATGTATCTTTACTGTCTGTCCTTCTGTCTGTCACAAATGTTGTCGCCGCTACTCCTCCTAAAGCGCTTGTTGTAAATTTTTTGTCGCCGTTACTCCTCCTAAACTGCTTGTTGGATTTTGCCGAAAATTTACAGGAAGAATTGGTATAATGTCTAGTGTATATCTTGCCTGTGTTCTGGTCGATGATTTTTGATAGAGTTACGGCCCCTTGACATTTTCACTTTAAATTTGTTGTCCTCCTAAACTGCTTGTTGGATTTCGCCAAAAATTTACAGGAAGCATCGGTATAATGTCTAGTTGTGCATATCATGTTTGTGTTCTGGTTCGGTGATTTTTTATGGAGTTTTAGCCCTTTAAAATTTTATCTTTACATTTATTATCGCCGCTACCCCTCCTAAACTGCTTGTTGGATTTCGACGAGACTTGGTAGGAAGCATCGGTATGATGCCTAGATGTGCATGTCTTGTTTATGTTCCGGGTCAATGATTTTTGACGGAGTTATGGCCCTTTGACATTTTAAGTTTAATATTGTTGTCGCCACTGCTCCTCCTAAACCGCTTGTTGGATTTTAATGAAACTTGCTAGGAAGCATCGGCATGATATCTAGTTGTGCATATCCCGTGTGTGTTTTTGTCATCCAAAAATGTTCCCTATCTACTTCCAAAAATATCTTAACATGGTTGTGCCTTATCCACTATCAAACTTATTTTAACTAGGTTGTGCAGTGGTGGGAGACCAGTGTTCTCCACAGGCCATTTAAGCATAGCGGAGCCGCTGCGCTTGACTTCCAAAATATTATATCCCGCGGTGCCTAAACTGCGCCGCTATGCTTGAAAACCAGAGCGCGGTGCTTTCATCTGAAGCAAAACACCGCCTTTAAAACTCCTTGTGTACACATTAACTCGCGTCGAACAATACACTCAATACTCACGTCAAACAATACACACAATTAACACGTCACTGATCTATGCAGTATGCAGACAAGGTGCGATAACACGCTGTGATAAGTGGATTGTTGACAGCAAATTGCAATTATTACGAGTTGATTGGATTATGTCGGGTTGTGGATTAATCAGTAATTGGGAGATAATTGGGATGGGGGAATGTAATTTAAAGCAGTTGAACTGGAAAGTTTGTTAATATTGGCAGTTTGTGTATCGGCTTGCGTGTACAGTATTGTTCAAGACGGAAATGAAAGATGCGATGTGTTCATCATGACACAAGAGTTTGTTTGTTTTGCGTAAGTATAATTGTTTTGATTGTCTTTGATTTAAGTTTGTGCCTTAATCAATAAAATATATAGCAATTTTTGGATAATATCTGGCCATTTGAAAAGCAATTAACATTCCTATTCATTAATAATTCCTATATAAGAGGGTGTGGTATATGTATATGTATAACACTAATATTGTGTCCATACACATCTACCATGTCTAAGCAAGGATCTAAACGACCTCGTGATGAGGGTATGGGTATTGCCAACTTCTTTAGTCGGCCAAGTATTGCAGCTGGTGACTCTTTATTTGAAGCTGATTCTCGGAACAATGATAGTGTTAAGTCAACTTAGTGAATCTCGTGGGACAGTGTCTGGTCCGGTCCCCCCTCTTGCGAAGAAGACGAAGATCAGACAATCCGGATTTAATCCAGACTGGGTCACTGAATTTAAATGGGTGGAAGAATTTGACAATGGTAAGCTCTCAGCAGCATCTGAAACATTATTTTATTTCGCTAAACTTTATCCTGCATAACCATGGTGTTCATCTACCTTTTTTTTTCATTTTATTAACACTAAAAAAAGATTTTCCAATTGTTAGATGTAAATGTATTGTTTTATATTTTCAGGCATGAAGTGTAGTCTTTGTGTGCGCCACCAGAAGCGTCCGAAACGTGCAGCAATTGGGAAGGCTACATGGGTGGACGTGCCCTGTACATGGTTGACCCCAGACTCCTTGACGAAGCACCAGAAGTCGGAATCTCACCAAGAAGCAATGGTGTTTGAAGCCAGCAGGAAGTTACGTACCATCCAGACCAGCGTTGACACCACCTTCAACCTAAACAAGCAGGCGTGGATTGGGGCTTTTCGGATTTTGTACTGGCTGGCCAAGCGGGAACTCCCACATACGACCAATTATAAACCTTTGATGGAATTATGTGAGTTTTTTACTTTATTAAATTACACATACAAATTATCAACATTACAACTTGTTTATATACATATATTCATTTTTTTATTTTAGTTAAGGATATGGGAGACTGAGCAAAATAACAACTTGTTTATATGTAAACAAATTGAAGACACTGCATATATGAAGACACTGCATATATATTCAACATTTTTATACTCTTTTGTTTTTTAGGTAAGGATATTAAACACCATTCTTAATTATTTTATTTTAAATTTCAGGTAAGGATATGGGAGTCAGCATACTCAGCAATCTCTTTCATGGAAACAACGACAAGAGCGAGTCCGAGAGGTTTATCCAAGAAGCCATACTGACGATTGGGTCTCAGGTTCAAGCTCCGATCTTAGAGGCCCTGAAGCAGTCTCCTTGGTACACAATCATGGTGGATGAGACCACGGACATACAAGTCATCAAGGAAATGGTTGTATATGGACGATACATGAAGGATGGAAGAAGCCATACAGAATTCCTGCAGATGATCCCTCTTCATAACGGCACTGCAGACACCATAGTCACAGCACTGAAGGAGTACCTTCGACATGTTAATCTTCCACTCAACAAGATGTGTGCGATAGGAAGTGATGGGGCGTCCGTCATGCTTGGACGAAAGAATGGTGTTTGTGCCAAGCTACGGGAGGAGGTACCCCACATCATCTCTAACCATTGTGTGGCTCATCGTCTGGCCTTGGCAGTGTCACAGTCGACAAAAGATATAACCTACCTAAAGACATTTAAAGACATTCTGGATCAGCTTCATCGCTTCTACAAGTACAGTCCAGTACGAACGGCAGCTCTTCAGCAGATTCAGATGCTGTATGACGACAAGACGTTGAAGATCACCCAGGCTAAGGATGTCAGATGGCTATCTCATGACCAGGCTACCAGCACCCTGAAGAAGTGCCTTCCATCGGTAATCAGCAGTTTGGAACGTGAAGCACAGGAAGAAATGACGCACAGGCAATGGGGCTATCAGTCTTTGTGCAGACGTACAAGTTTGTGGGATCGCTACTGATGATGTGTGACATCCTTCCCCATATGTCCTGTCTCTCAAAAGCAATGCAGGTACTTACAATTTCCATGTAACTATATTTATTACTATGTATGCAATAGATATTAATTGAATAAAATACTGTGAGCAGTAATTCAATAAGTAAAAAAGAAGTAATTAAATTTCTCCTGTATTATGGACTCTGCACACTTAATGTTAAAAAGAATATTTTTGTCATTTTATTTGGTAATTTCTAGTTGTTATACAGCATTCATTTAATATTTTTTAAATATGTTTACTATTTAATTTTCTTTTAAGGCTCGTGATGCAGTCTACACAACAGTGAGACCACTGGTGAATGGGACACTCTCCATCCTCCAACAGCTTCGACAGAATCCAGCGGCAAACTACTCGGCACTGCAAGACACCATCACCAAACTTCAGGAGCAGCAGTTCAACATACGAACTCCAACAGAGGACCAGCTCAATGACCACAGGACCAATGTAAGTTAATGAATTAATATTACTTAAAACAATGTGCAACATCTTAGCATATTTTGCATAAAACATAAAATATACATTCTTAATTAATTACTCAATTTAAGAAAACACAGTAGTGTTGTGACATGTTTTTAATATATTTTATTTTTGACCACAGGTCTACAACAAGTTTCTGGACAATCTGGAGAAGAACATTCGAGACCGATTTCCAGACCTACCACTGATCGAGAACTTCTCACACTTCAATACTGCAGACTTTCCAGATGATGAAGATGACTTGGACAGCTATGGAAATGAAGAAATGAATGTAATTATCTGTTTATTTATCTGTTTACTTCAAAGCTTGTCAATATTTTGAGAAAAAAAATACTAAAAATAATTAAGAAAATAAAACAAATAATTCAGTAATTACTATTATTAAGTGTGTTGGTCAATTATATATTATTATATATAACATTATTTATGTATATTTCTTCAGACCTTGGCCCGCCACTTCAACCTGGATGAAGAATCAACAATGATCGAGTGGAGACAAGTGAGGGAGGTCACCAAGAATGAAAACAGGTCAGCTGACAGTAACATGGAATGGGTAACGAAGGAGCTACATGTGTCACACCCCAACTTGTTCAAGATTGCAGCTGTTGGTCTGCTTCTGCCAACATCAACAGCAGATTGCAAGAGAGGATTCTCCACTCTCAAGAGGTTTAAGACGGAGTACTCAACGCCCTGCTGGCAGTAACAATGCAGGGCCCACCTCCATCACAGTTTGAATATGACAGGGCAGTGGAAGAGTGGCACAAGGCCAGGCCTAGAAGGTCCAGCATCTGAATTAGAATATGAACTGTTAGCCAGACAAGACAAGACATTGAATGGGCTAATTTGTGTTTATTTGAGTGTTAAGGTTATATTTTTTAAGTATTAACAAATGTGCTGTTTTATTTCTAGGGATGAATATTGTGTAGTCGATGGTATTATATTTATTTTAGAATTGTGTGCATGATGTGTTGATGTGTTGATGTGTATGTTGTATTATTGTGTATAAACTTATTTATAGTAAATCTTTGTATATATGTTTTCTTCATCATCGTGTATTAAAACATGGTTTTATATTTATTATTGTTTATTGTAAACAGTATGTATTTTGAATGTTGTGTTGATGTGCAAGTTGTATTATTGTGTATGAACTTATTAATTTTACTAAATACTTTTATGAATCTTTTAAATAAAAAATTTTAAACATGGATTATTTATTATTGTTTATTATCATCAATATATAATTATATGGCTTACATCACTAATATCACACACAAGAGTGCCTCACCTTAAATACAGGCAGTTACTAAAAGCAAAAAAAAACGAACACGGTAGGGGGTAAACCCCCTCACGTACCCACCCCCAGCACACGCTCCTTGCCACTATGCTTGGAAATATTCCTGTGGAGAACCCTGGAGACATCTGTTTTTCTCAAAAAAAATCTCTAGTAGTAGAGGACAGCATATAAAGTGTCCCTATCTTCCAAATTTATCATCTATCATTCATTTTGCCTCAGAACTCTCTCAATTTGCTGACAGTCCATTTCCGACAGGCTCGCATGCAGTATAACAATTTATATACACTGTCCATTTGTTTAACATTTTTCTAAATTTAATAATCTGTGATTTTTGGATAGACCATGAAGTGAATTAATAATTATAAATTGAAGATTTTCAGTTATAATCTGCAAGATTTGGGTGTGAAATTGTGTGTACGCTATTTTTTTTTTAATCTTTAAAAATAAGAATGTTACTTTTATGTTGTTTTTTTTCACTCTGCTCTCAAGGTATAAAAGTCCTTGTTCAGTTTTACTGAAACTTATAAAGGGTTACTTACGAAATTGGTTGGATTTGCAACTTATATGGAATAAATCTGAAATATATTTAAATTAAAAATTGAGTCAGTTATCAAATTCTTGTTAAAACATGTTGTAGCCAGTAGTTTTTAATGCTCTTCATGATAGAATTTATATTTTGAGATCACCTGTTCGAACCTTACTTGTGCCACTGGGGTTCCTTGGTGTTTCTTTAAGATGCTTCCCTCAGCCTCATTCAGCGGTTGGGGATGTAAACAGTCCAGTGTATACAAGTCTATCCTCCAAGCATGTTAAAAAACATAGGAAATGTATGTTTGATACTAAGAGTAGGACAGGTCATTCAGCCATTCAATTAAAATCAAGAGTGAATTGAATGTTGTTTAAACGGCTCATCAACACAGTATAGGTTATTTAGAGCCGCCCCAGAGAGAGGGGAAGGATACATAGGAATCCGGGAACTGTGTCCTACTTTTATTATCGAATAGATTCCTATGGTTCTTTAATGTGCTCGGAGGATAGACCGATACCGCCCGGTTTACGTCCCCATCCGACGGACAAGGCTAAGGGAAAGTTTTTTGCCCAAGAACACACTGACGAAACTCAGTGGCACCACGGAGGATTGAACCCGGGGCCTTCGGTTACAAATCCGCCACGCTACCGACTACGCCATGCCAGCCCTCTAAAAAAAATCAAGAGTGAAGCATACTGTATGTTTTACACAAAAAATACTTCAATGCCAAGATGTTGTATACTAAAACTGTTAAAGATTTAGGACTATTTCATTTAGAGGTGGTATCAGTTGGCAGGTGCAAAGGTAGGAGATAGCCAGCTGACAGTCCCAGTGGGAACTGGTGACTAAATATCAGTTTTGAATTGAACGGGTATCGGGAACATATTTAATTTCAGTAATCAAAACTAAGCATCTTCATCCATTATTGTAGGTTTTTTGCTCAAAACCATATTGCCCTTTCCAACCTGATTTGACCCAAGCTGTTAGAAGGTTGTAAAAAAAACATTCATTTAGAGGCTACTTTAAGGGTCAAGCTGCATGTATATGCTTAAAGAAGATGCCAAATAACGGCAAAATTACACTACAAAACCACGTATTAAAACTCTATCCAGTTGTTCTGGTCATATAATAATATACATGTGCCGATTACAAGTAAAAAATTTAAGGGTTCTAAAAATATCCACTATTGAATATGCGTAAAATGGATTGTGAGTTTCTATCTCTTAATTCGATGCTACAGTTTCAGGTTTGGTCTGGCTGGTTAAAGTTAAAGCCGTTTATTTTGTGTCTATAGAGTTTGGATTCTCAAAATATGTAAGTTATATTACCTCATCGGCAGTAGGTTTAGAAATGGTGTACAAATGATGTTAAATTTGCCTGTTGTTGGTGGGATAACTACGTTATTGAAATACATCATGATGATACAATTCAAGCTTTTCATTTTCAGGACATCATGCGAGCTTGGGTTGCAAAGAAGCCCATTAATCCCAAGAGACTTGTATATGGAACTCCTGCCTTGACCATTCTTGCGGAGAAACCCTCGATAGAAGTCTGCTTCGGCAACCACGACGATGCCAACCCCAAGTCAAGGTCACTGCATATGAAACGCTGGCAACCAAATCCCGAAAAGAACTGGGGACCAAGACCCCGAGCTAAAAAGTCTGAGGATGGGCCAGGGGACTCGCTGGAGGAGCGACGGCGAAACAATCAGGGGAAAAGGAAAAGGAAAGCAGTAAGTTTCAGAAGGGCACCTCTTTAACTGAATGGTCTGAGGCATTGTTATAGATGTGTATGTCGGGGATGAAACTTACCATTTGTCGGAGTTCAAGAGTTCAATGACCTGATTATGAAGGAATGAACATGTGTGATTGTTGTTTGAGATTTCAATGAAATTTGAAGAAGACATCATTGCTTGTTAATTGTTCAGGCCATTATTTTTTTATTATTCGTTTTACGAACCATCAAGATAGAGAATTGCATTAGGAGGAGGGGGAAAAAATAAAAATAAAGTTGGAAAAGCAATTTTTAGCTCTACTGATCAAAGATCAGCATTATGTCATGGTGCAGTGTCCGTATTATTTTTTTTTGTAGCGACTACTCCTCCGAAACTACTTGACAGATTTTCACTATAACTTCACAGAAATGTTGCTCTTGATGTCTAGTTGATCCTCGAAAATTTTCACGTTGGCTGGAAATTCAAGATGCCGCCACGGCTAAAAATAGATTTAAAACAAGAAATATCACTGTAAGTGATAAATGCCCCCGAAGTGTCCTTTGACCTCTAAGTATGACCTTGACCTTGGAGCCATGGACCAGGATTTCGTGCACAACACGGCGTTTGGTTGTGGTGAGCACTTGTGCCAAGTTATTTGAAAATCCGTCCAGGCATGCAAAAGTTATTGACCGGACACGATTTGACCTTTGACCTCTAAGTGTGACCTTGAACTTGGGGCCACAGACCTGGATTTGTGCGCGACACATCGTCTTGTTGTGTTGAGCACCTGTGCCAAGTTATTTGAAAATCCGTCCATGAATGCCAGAGTTATTGACCGGACACAATTTGACTTTTGACCTCCAAGTGTGACCTTGAACTTGAAGACATGGGTTTTGTGGGCGACACATCGTCTTGTTATGGTGATCACTTGTGCCAAGTTATTTAAAAATCCCTGCAGGGGTTGTGACTTTACGGTCCGGACACGAAATTGCGTACCTGTTTTTGACCTATGAACTTCGTGTGACCTTGACCTTTGAGGTACGGACCTGGGTTTTGCGCACGACACATCGTCTTGTTATGGTGATCACTTGTGCCAAGTTAATCAAAAGTCCATGCAGGGTTTTTGAAGGTACAGTCCGGACACGAACTGCGGAATGACGGAATCCGGACAGACAGACAGATGGACGGTGCGATTACTATATGCCCCCGAAACCTTCATAAAAAACAATGTAGAGACTACTTCTCATTTTGATTCAACATTAAACATGGCTGCCAGTGGCCATCTTTGTTTACATAGAGTTATATAGTAAAAACTTGTAACAACTACTCCTCTGAAACTACTTGAAGGATGTTCATGATACTTCACAGGAATGTTGCTTTTGATGTCTAGTTGATCCTACCAAATGTTCAGGTCGGCCGTAAATTCAAAATGGCCACCATGGCTAAAAATAGAAAACAAATTTGTAGCACCACTTCTTGAAAACTATAAGTTATATCGATATGGGACTTTTTCTAAAATGATTAGCATGACATGATGTTGGTCATTCTTGAAAATCATTTTGATTCGACACTAAACATGGCTGCCAATGGCCATCAATGTTTACATACAGTTACATAGTAAAAACTTGTAGCGACTACTCTGAAACTACTTCAAGGATTTTCATAAATCTTCCCAGGTATGTTGTTCTTGATGACTAGTTGATCCTACCAACATTTCAGGTCAGCCGGAAATTCAAAATGGCCACCACTGCTAAAAATAGATTTAAAAATTATTTTTTTTGTAGCACCTACTACTTGAAAACTATTGAAAGTGATATTGATATGGGAATTTTTTTTGAAAATGATCAGGATGACATGATGTTGGTCCTTGTCGAAAATCATTTTGATTCATCATTAAACATGGCTGCAGAGACAATCTTTGTTTATATAGAGTTATATAGTAAAAACTTGTAGCGACTACTTTTCTGAAACTACTTGAAGGATTTTCATGAAACTTAGCAGAAATGTCGCTCTTGATGTCTAGTTGATCCTAGCAAAATTTCAGGTCGACCGGAAATTAAAGATGGCAACCATGGTTAAAAATATTTTTTACATAGAGTTATATAATGAAAACTTGTAGCGACTACTCCTCTGAAACTACTTGATGGATTTTCAAAAAACAAGTTTGTAGCGACTACTTCCTGAAATCAAAATCAATCAGCAGAGCTTCAAGGTCATTGACATCTTGTTTATTTGTATAGCATTGCTATATTGAGGGTAAGAATAGCTTAACAAGACTTTGTAATTGACTTTAATGAAGAAATATATGTTCATAATTTAGCTTTTGAATACAAAACTTATCTGGTATTTCTTAAATGTGTTTAGACCAAAAATCAGCACAACAAAATAAATATACAACATTCGTTAATGACGTGTTATTATGTGTACTGGTCACAAATGCTTTATTGAGTGGGCCTCATAATCTGAAGAAAAATTGAATACCACACTTTGCTCATGAAATTGTATGGCTAACAGTGATTTACAGTTACCTATAGAAATTCTCTCCCCCCTCCCCCCCCCCCCCCCCCCCCCCCCCCCAAATACAATAGGCTCGAAATATGTCTTTAACAAAAAACTTAACTGTAAAATTTTCTTTCCTTAACTATTTACAGTTATAGAAACAAAGGGACACACTATATGACCATTCCTATTTCATGGCAGGGCATAATAAGAGCACCGCCTAGCAAGGTTAAGTTCCAGGTTAAACCTTTTTCAACAGGAAATAATTAAAAAAATATATATGAATCAGAGAGTTATGGGCCTTTAAACGATGTATTCATTGGATCATGATGAAGATGAATGCAAAGTTTGCTTGTTGTACACCTTATACTTTGAAAGTTATTAGTAGCCACAATTACTTGTAAATGGCAAGGTTAAGTTCCAGGTTAAACCTTTTTTTCAAAGGGGAATAATTCAACAATATGAACCAGAGAGTCATCAGGTTAAACCTTTTTTTCAAAGGGGAATAATTCAACAATATGAACCAGAGAGTCATGGGCCTTTATCAGATGTATTCATTGGATTATCCTGAAGATACAAAGTTTCATTGTTATAGCCCGTATACTTTGAATGTTATTAGCTACAATGATTTGTCAGTTAAAAGTTAACAGACAAATGAACAGAGCCACAACATAATGTCCCTTTGGGCATACATTATTGTAGACCTTATACTATGAAATGTATTAGCCACAATAGGTTGTCAGGTAAAAGTTAACAGAAAAATTAACAGAGCCACAACCTAATGTCCCTATGGGCATACAATATTGTAGACCTTATACTATGAAATGTATTAGCCACAATAGGTTGTCAGTTAAAAGTTAACAGACAAATGAACAGAGCCACAACATAATGTCCCTATGGGCATACAATATTGTAGACCTTATACTATGAAATGTATTAGCCACAATAGGTTGTCAGTTAAAAGTTAACAGACAAATGAACAGAGCCACAACCTAATGTCCCTATGGGCATACAATATTGTAGACCTTATACTATGAAATGTATTAGCCACAATAGGTTGTCAGGTAAAAGTTAACAGACAAATGAACAGAGCCACAACATAATGTCCCTATGGGCATACAATATTGTAGACCTTATACTATGAAATGTATTAGCCACAATAGGTTGTCAGTTAAAAGTTAACAGACAAATGAACAGAGCCACAACCTAATGTCCCTATGGGCATACAATATTGTAGACCTTATACTATGAAATGTATTAGCCACAATAGGTTGTCAGGTAAAAGTTAACAGACAAATGAACAGAGCCACAACATAATGTCCCTATGGGCATACAATATTGTAGACCTTATACTATGAAATGTATTAGCCACAATAGGTTGTCAGTTAAAAGTTAACAGACAAATGAACAGAGCCACAACCTAATGTCCCTATGGGCATACAATATTGTAGACCTTATACTATGAAATGTATTAGCCACAATAGGTTGTCAGTTAAAAGTTAACAGACAAATGAACAGAGCCACAACCTAATGTCCCTATGGGCATACATTATTGTAGACCTTATACTATGAAATGTATTAGCCACAATAGGTTGTCAGGTAAAAGTTAAAGGCTAGATATACAGATGGACAGACAACACCACAACATAATTCTGTTGTATTAATTATATGGGCATATAAAAATAGAGATTATTTCCATTTTTCTTTCAGGAAAATGATTCAGCTGATGACTGCAAGCCAAGCAAACAACCAGAAATAAAGACAAAAGTTGCTGAAGAGGTCATGAAAGTGGAGAACACCTAGTAGATTCAGTGCATTGGATTCTTTTGGACCAATAAGACATCTGTGGATTCTGCTCTCGAATTCTGCTAAAAACTAATCTGATACAATATCGAGAATAAAATAATTACATTAAAGTTAAGTTCATACATCACTGATGAAATATTTAATTGTGTGCATTTATATAATAAATGTGTGCATTTATTTGGTGCTTTCTTAGTTTTCATTCTCAAATTCAAGCAAAACCATCCACTGTTTTTTCCTCCGCCACAAAAATGAACTTAAGCAGGCATAAATTGTTACCCTTGTCCATCCATCCCCTCGTCCATACAGCTAAGATTTTGTTTTGCTTTTTACATTCTAGGTTTTCTTTAGTCCATTTCTCCGACACCCAAAGTCGAAGGGTTTGAAACCACATGTTTTCAGTTTACGTCTGTATGACAGCAGTGTGTTCCTAACAAAAGTAGGTTAATATGAATAACCTTGCACTACTTTTTGCACTTTGTTCATTTACATTGAAGTTTTTACGTGACTGCCAGTGCTATAGCTGGGCATCCATGTCCCATGGAAACATTTTCTAGTTTTATATAAATTGTGTATTAAACTCCACTACATATCCATTTGATTGATAATGTCACTACATATCCATTCAATTGATAGTATGACATTTCATTTCTAGCCCCGCAGTTTATTGTCCATGGATCATAGCGTCTCCATGGCCGAGAGGTTAGCGACGTTGTGTTGTAAACCTTTTCGCCTCCCGCCGCTGTGGGTCCGAATCCTACTGGGAGCTTGACTTGTAAGAGAGGAAGTTTCGATTTTTACGGATGGCGGGAGGTGTACAGTACTGTTTCTATCCAGGAAAAGTGGGTGGTCTGCCTCTACCACAAAAAAATCGACTGTCATGTATAACCTGTCGTGTTGAAAATGTAATAAAACATCATACAAACAAACAATTATCCAAGAATCAGGTTCCCAAAGATGTTTTTAAGTCTTTTCCTTATTTAAGTCTAGGTAAAAACATTGGCCATGTGCTTCATTGTATTGTGTAGTTTTTGGTCTACATATGCAGGTGTAAGTACCTGCCAGTTGTTGGCCATGTGCTTCATTGAATTGTGTAGTTTTGGGTCTACATATGCAGGTGTAAGTACCTGCCAGTTGTTGGCCATGTGCTTCATTGTATTGTGTAGTTTTGGGTCTACATATGCAGGTGTAAGTACCTGCCAGTTGTACTTTAAATTGACTCACGTCTCTGGTGAATACAAGCTTGTTTGACAGATCGAAATTCATTGATCAGTCTGAACAAGAGGCCAAGAGGGCCTGTGGACGCTCTACTGGCTAAAGATAAAGTTTATGCACGAGGGGCCATAACTCTTTCAAGTATCGTTCAACCAGAACATGGTGATGATATAAGCAACTAGGCTTGGTACTGATTGTCCCTGACAAGTTTCGTTGAAATCCAGCCAGAGGTTCAGGAGAACTAGTCTGTACAAAGTTAGTGTATTAAAACCTTTAAGGGGTCATAACTCTGCCAAAATTCATTCAACCAGAACACAGCAATGATAGGTGCAACTAGGCTTGATACTGACCATCCCCATCAAGATTCGTTGAAATCCAGCAAGGAGTTCAGAACAGACTAATCTGGACAACGTTTCTCTATTAAAACCTTTAAAGGGCCAAAACTCTGCAAAAGTCATTCAACCGATATGCACAACTAGGCTTGATAGTTTCATTAAAATCCAGCCAGGGGTTCAGGAGAACTAGCCCGGAAAATGTTTGTCTATCAAAAACCTTTACAGGGCCATAACTCCACCAAAAATCTGTTAACCGGAATGTGACGATGATATGCACAACTGTGGGAAGATGTTTAGGAGAATAGTCCAGACAAAGTTTAAAACCTTCAAAGGCCAAAACTCTGCCAAAAATTATTCAACCGGAACACGCAAAGATCTGCACAACTATACCTGGAACTGATCATCCCTAAAAAGTTTCGTTTAAATCCAGCCAGGGTTCAGGAGAACTAGTCAGGACAAAGTTTGTGTATTAAAACCTTTAAAGGGACGTAACTCCGCCAAAATCATTCAACCGGAACACGGTGACGATATGTACAACTATGCTTGGTACTGATCATCCCTGAAAAATTTCATTGAAATCTGGCCAAATGAAAGCCCTTTTTTCTTAATGAGGCAAAAATATAGCATATTTCAGAAAATCAAGGGCCATAACTCCGGTGAAAATGGTCCAATATGCCTGGTTTTCAAACTTATCGGAGCTTTCATTGATAGTAACAATCTGGTAAAGTTTGGTAAAGATCGGATGAAAAATGAAGACCCTATCGTATTAACGAGGCAAAATATAGGATTTTTAACTAAATCAAGGGCCATAACTCCGCTGTTGCTGGTTTGATCTGGCTGGTTTTCGAACTTGTCCAAGCTTACATTGATATTAACAATCTGGTAATGTTTGGTAAAGATCGGATGAAAAATGAAGACCCTATCGTCTCAACGAGGCAAAATATAGCATTTTTAACTAAATCAAGGGCCATAACTCCGCTGTTAGTAGTCAGATCTGGCTGGTTTGCGAACTTGTCCAAGCTTTCATTGATATCAACAAGATGGTAAAGTTTGGTAAAGATCGGATGAAAAATAAAGGCCCTATTGTCTTAACGAGGCAACATACAGAATTTTTAACTAAATCAAGGGCCATAACTCCGCTGTTACTGGTTCGATCTGGCTGGTTTTCGAACTTGTCCGAGCTTTCATTGATATTAACAATCTATACAAGTTAGGTAAAGATCGGATGAAAAATGAAGGCCCTATCGTCTTAACGTTGTAAAAGTTGACGGACGACGGACAACACACCATCCCATAAGCTCTGCTGGCCTGGCCCTTGGCCAGTAGAGCTAAAAACTATTAAGAATGAAACGGAACTGTTTCTATGCATTACAGAGTGGACGGCCGTGATTCAACTTCAAACTTATAACTGTATGAGCACAATGCTGTTTAAATCTGCATTCTTAATTACCTAACTGTTCACCGCACTTTGGATTGAAAAAAAAACATTTGTATACGACCGTTTTTCATGTATTATTGTACGAGTGTTGTCCATTCGAGCATAAACAATTGTGCATTTTACACGATAACTTCTAAACCATAACACATAACCATAACCATAAGTTTCACACACCCGTGAAACTTCATAGGTAGATTGTCCTTGGTGAGAGAAGGAACCCTTTTGTTTTTGAGGTCAAAGGTCAAGGTCACCAGGATCCACATGGACACACATTCCACATGATAACTCTGGAAGTACAACACCCAAACTCATTGCCCTTGGGGAGAATTGAATTGAATTGGGGTTTTAAGGCGCACCAACACATAAAAAGGTTATATGGCGCCTAAAAGGCATGAACATGCCAGGCTCATCTTTCATGTACATCGAGATAAAATATGGAAAATGGGCCTAGAATCTTCTCACCCTAAACTGCAGAGTTGCTGCAAATTCTATCGTAGAAACTCCATTTACGCTGGAGCCACGTTATTGTTTTTCTGCCACTGCTCTTTCCTTGGGGAGAGGTGGAAGCCTATTGCTTTTAGAACCTTCTTACTTGCAGAACTGCAGTTGCTGCACATTCTAAAGTAGGCACTTCATTTACAATGGAGCCACGTTTGCATATGCGGTGTCATGATAAAGACCTTGAATGAGAATGATAAACAAGAGGGCCAAGATGGCCCTGAATCGATCACCTGAGGATCTTTGCAATGATGAAAAAATTGTTGTCTCGCAAATGCTGATTGACGATGTTTTTAAGTATTTCCTTATGTAAGTCTATGTAAAAACATGTAAAATCTCTACATACAAACTTTGAACCCAGCGGTTGCAGCCATCTTTGACCCCAGGGACTTCAAATGAGCAAACTTGATAGACCAGGGGTTAGCGATCATTGTTTACATAGAGTTATATAATGAAAACTTGTAGCGACTACTCCTCTGAAACTACTTGACGGATTTTCGTGAAACTTCACAGGAATGCTGATCTAGCTATCAAAAACCTATCAGTAGACTTTCAAGGTCATTGACCTCTTGTTAGATGGTGCTAAGTAAAGATCAGGTGGGCCACAACTTCAAGATCGATGACAACTTTTAGGGCTGCTTGTACTTGAACATATTTCCTCCAAACATGGCCACAAAAAAACTTATATTGTTCAATGATTAACAAATACTACCCCTTCAAATAATAAACATATAAAAAGTTATGATACCATTTCAAGATCTAGCTATTCATGTATACTTACTCCCTGGGGTAACACTATAACAACTGCCTCTGTGTACGATGATTATAAGGGTAACACTGTAAAAACCGCTGCTGTGTACGATGATTATAAGGGTAACACTATAACAACTGCTGCTGTGTACGATGATTATAAGGGTAACACTATAACAACTGCTGCTGTGTACGATGATTATAAGGGTAACACTGTAAAAACTGCTGCTGTGTACGATGATTATAAGGGTAACACTATAACAACTGCTGCTGTGTACGATGATTATAAGGGTAACACTATAACAACTGCTGCTGTGTACGATGATTATAAGGGTAACACTGTAAAAACTGCTGCTGTGTACGATGATTATAAGGGTAACACTATAACAACTGCTGCTGTGTACGATGATTATAAGGGTAACACTATAACAACTGCTGCTGTGTACGATGATTTAAGAGTTATGAAGACTTCAAGTTGTATTTGCATTAATAAAGCATCTGTTTAGAAAAGTAAGTGCACTTCCATAAATATCATTCACTTATCATTTTAGATATAGTCTGTAGCTTTACGTTTCGGGATGAAAGTAAAATGTAAACTGAAAAATAGTATCATAATGATAATATCAGTGTTAAAATCGTTATTGTCATTATTGCTGTTATTTTTATACATGCATTAAATTGTTTCATAATTCTGGAGTTCATTGTTCTTTTTCTTTGACTGTACCAGAGCATAGCCTGACACACAATATATGAAGCGTTCATTTTTGGGACGCCCTTGAAACACGGTCAAACAGTACATAATTATAGAATACCTTTAAATCACTGCACAACATCATTTTATATCTTGTCAATTTCAACAAAAAGGGATTGACTGTTTTGCTTATGTTTTAACCAGTGTATAACCTGACATTCAATATACATATATGAAGTGCTTTATACTTGCTTATATTTGGGAATCCCTTGAAACACAAACAGCGTTAAATAATAGAAATAATATATGACCGGAACAGTTTTTAAGTACACATCAACATCATTTTGTATCGTTAAAGAAACTAACCCGCCAAAAATAATGAAAAATTACACTGCAAAACTTTATGCAGGTGTTCAGGTCATATAATTATTGTATATGTGCTGATTAAAAGTATAGGTATTTTTTCATGGGTTCTTAAAATACCCGTTATTGAATATGCGTATAATGAATAAGTTGGTATCTCTCAATTTGACGCTCCAGTTTCGGGGTTTGGCCTGGCTGGTTAAAGCCGTCTATACTGTGTCTAAGAGTTTGGATTCCCAAAATATATGTTATATATACCTAGTCGTCAGTAGGTTTAGAAAGAGTGTATATATATATTTTAAAATCTGTTGACTTGAATATACTGAAGCTGTTTTAAGACTGACTGTACAAGATTACACATAAGACGTGCTGTATTTATGTTTATTTTGGACGCCTTTGGAACATGAGCCGTTTTAAAGAACATATCAACATCATTTTATATTTTAAATGTTGAGCTTTATACTGTGGAATAAAATGTTCTTGCTCCGTTCCGTTTCTCTAAATATAATTATCCAGTGGGATATTTATATTTAGCGGAACGGAACGGAACAAGATATTTTCGAAATAGCGGACAAACGATATAGTGATAATATATAATACTGATTATGATTATAACTATGTGAATTAAAAGCATTATAATTGTCATTGAATTTCATCGCATTCTGCTGCTCATTGTTTTAAGACTGACTGTACAAGATTACACATAAGACGTGCTGTATACATGCTTATAGTTTGGACGCCTTTGGAACATGAGCCGTTTTAAAGAACACATCAACATCATTTTATATTTTAAATGTTGAGCTTTATACTGTGGAATAAAATGTTCTTGCTCCGTTCCGTTTCGCTAAATATAATTATCCAGGGGGATATTTATATTTAGCGGAACGGAACGGAACAAGATATTTTCGAAATAGCGGACAAACGATATAGTGATAATATATAATACTGATTATGATTATAACTATGTGAATTAAAAGCATTATAATTGTCATTGAATTTCGTCGCATTCTGCTGCTCATTGTTTTAAGACTGACTGTACAAGATTACATATAAGACGTGCTGTATACATGCTTATAGTTTGGACGCCTTTGGAACATGAGCCGTTTTAAAGAACATATCAACATCATTTTATATTTTAAATGTTTTGCTTTATACTGTGGAATAAAATGTTCTTGCTCCGTTCCGTTTCTCTAAATATAATTATCCAGTGGGATATTTATATTTAGCGGAACGGAACGGAACAAGATATTTTCGAAATAGCGGACAAACGATATAGTGATAATATATAATACTGATTATGATTATAACTATGTGAATTAAAAGCATTATAATTGTCATTGAATTTCGTCGCATTCTGCTGCTCATTGTTTTAAGACTGACTGTACAAGATTACATATAAGACGTGCTGTATACATGCTTATAGTTTGGACGCCTTTGGAACATGAGCCGTTTTAAAGAACATATCAACATCATTTTATATTTTAAATGTTGAGCTTTATACTGTGGAATAAAATGTTCTTGCTCCGTTCCGTTTCGCGAAATATAATTATCCAGGGGGATATTTATATTTAGCGGAACGGAACGGAACAAGATATTTTCGAAATAGCGGACAAACGATATAGTGATAATATATAATACTGATTATGATTATAACTATGTGAATTAAAAGCATTATAATTGTCATTGAATTTCGTCGCATTCTGTTGCTCATTGTTTTAAGACTGACTGTACAAGATTACACATAAGACGTGCTGTATACATGCTTATAGTTTGGACGCCTTTGGAACATGAGCCGTTTTAAAGAATATGTCAACCTCATTTTATATTTTAAATATTGAGTTTTGTACTGTGGAATAAAATGTTCTTGTTCCGTTCCGTTCCGCTAAATATAATTATCCAGGGGGATATTTATATTTAGCGGAACGGAACGGAACAAGATATTTTCGAAATAGCGGACAAACGATATAGTGATAATATATAATACTGATTATGATTATAACTATGTGAATTAAAAGCATTATAATTGTCATTGAATTTCATCGCATTCTACTGCTCATTGTTTTAAGACTGACTGTACAAGATTACACATAAGACGTGCTGTATACATGCTTATAGTTTGGACGCCTTTGGAACAGCCGTTTTAAAGAACATGTCAACATTTTATATTTTAAATATTGAGTTTTATACTGTGGAATAAAATGTTCTTGTTCCGTTCCGTTCCGCTAAATATAATTATCCAGGGGGATATTTATATTTAGCGGAACGGAACGGAACAAGATATTTTCGAAATAGCGGACAAACGATATAGTTATAATATATAATACTGATTATGATTATAACTATGTGAATTAAAAGCATTATAATTGTCATTGAATTTCGTCGCATTCTGCTGCTCATTGTTTTAAGACTGACTGTACAAGATTACACATAAGACGTGCTGTATACATGCTTGTAGTTTGGACGCCTTTGGAACATGAGCCGTTTTAAAGAATATGTCAACCTCATTTTATATTTTAAATATTGAGTTTTGTACTGTGGAATAAAATGTTCTTGTTCCGTTCCGTTCCGCTAAATATAATTATCCAGGGGGATATGTATATTTAGCGGAACGGAACGGAACAAGATATTTTCGAAATAGCGGACAAACGATATAGTGATAATATATAATACTGATTATGATTATAACTATGTGAATTAAAAGCATTATAATTGTCACTGAATTTCATCGCATTCTGCTGCTCATTGTTTTAAGACTGACTGTACAAGATTACACATAAGACGTGCTGTATACATGCTTATAGTTTGGACGCCTTTGGAACATGGGCCGTTTTAAAGAACATGTCATCATCATTTTATAATGTAAATATTGAGTTTTATACTGTGGAATAAAATGTTCTTGTTCCGTTCCGTTCCGCTAAATAGAATTATCCAGGGGGATATTTATATTTAGCGGAACGGAACGGAACAAGATATTTTCGAAATAGCGGACAAACGATATAGTTATAATATATAATACTGATTATGATTATAACTATGTGAATTAAAAGCATTATAATTGTCATTGAATTTCATCGCATTCTGCTGCTCATTGTTTTAAGACTGACTGTACAAGATTACACATAAGACGTGCTGTATACATGCTTATAGTTTGGACGCCTTTGGAACATGGGCCGTTTTAAAGAACATGTCATCATCATTTTATAATGTAAATATTGAGTTTTATACTGTGGAATAAAATGTTCTTGTTCCGTTCCGTTCCGCTTAATACAATTATCCAGGGGAGGTAGTTATATTCAGAGGAACGGAATGGATCAATATAATTTCAAAATCGTGAATAAACAATATAGTGATATACATATAATAATGATTATTATAATAACAATAAGGGTTAGAAGCATTATCTTTTTTACACCTTTATACATGTGCAGGAATAGAATTGTTTCGTCGTTATATGCCTCTCATTGTTGTAAGACTTTGAATATATAACAAGAGCACACGTTGACACGGCGCCCTTGACACATTATCAACATCTATGAAATGCTTTATGTTTATATTTGGAAAGCCCTTGGTACACGAATAAACAGCGTAGGACACACGAAATAATGCATGACGTGAACAGTTTTGTATATTTAAACATTTATACATGCATATAATTGTTTCGTCGTATTCTGCTGCTCATTGTTTTAAGACTGACTATACAAGATAAGAGCCTAATGCAAAATCTACACATAGGTTGTGCTGTATTTGGACGCCATGGACAGTTTTAAAGAACATAATTATCAACATCGATTTATATTGTAAATATAGAGTTTTATGCTGCGAAATATCATTTTCTAGTTCCGTTCCGTTCCGCTAAATATAACTACCTATGGGAATATTTATATTTAGCGGAACGGAACGGAACAAGATAATTTCAAAATAGTGGATAAACAAGATAGTGATAGCGTTTTATAATAATGATTATTGTTAGCCTTATTTTTATTATATTTATACCTTTGGTTTAAACATATTTTATTTCGAATTAGTGCATAAATACATTTAACAGTATATTAAGTAGTTCAGTTTAAACAAATTTATTTTAACATTGATTCTTGCAAATTAGGTTAATCACTCTCGATTGCTTCCTGTGTAGAACCAGTACTAAGCAATGTGGATTAAGTATCTTGCTCAAAGATAAATAAGGATAAATAACGTGACCACGGTGAGGATCGAACCCACGACCTCTCGATCTGGAGCTCGGCGCTCTACCACTGGACCACGCACTCCATTCCTTTATATTAAGTAAAGGATTGAAATGAAAGAAAACTTTATAAAGTACTTCACTTTGGAAAACGTGTTCTTAAAAACAGCTACAGAACATACATAGATATGAACCAATAGGTAGAATTATTATAATTATTCAGTGTCACATTGGCTTCAGTTAACATTTGCTTAAATAATTTATAAAAGAAAAGAAAAAGATATGCAAAAAGAAATTAAAGAAATATGATGATAGACGGTGAAGAAAAACAAAGTAATTCGAACAAGAGACATACCTACTCAAAAATATAAATAAAAACATTGATGCATGCATATCATCTGTCGTCGTTTTCTGCCGTTCATTGATGCAAAACTGACTATGAAGGCACAACTTGACACATAATCTACATCTATAAAGTGTTTTATAAATGCTTATATGTGGAAAGCCCTTGGTACACGAACAAACAGTGTAGAATATAAAAAAATAATGCCTGACGTGAACATTTTAAATCACATATCAACATAATTTTATATCGTAAATATAGCTTAAGGTTGTATAATTAAATGTTTTTGTTCCGTTCCGTTCCACTAAATATAATTATCCCCCTGGATAATTATATTTATCGAAACGGAACGGCACAGTATAATTTCAAAATAGATGACAAACTATATATTTACAATAGATAATAATGATTATGATAATAACCATAAGTATTAGTGTCATTATTTTTATTAGCGGTATATGCTCTTTATACCTTTAAACATATATAAACATAATTGTTTCGTTTTCTGACGCTCATTGTTCTAATACTTTGACTGTATCAGGGCATAACCCGACACAATCTACACGTATGAAGCGCTTTGTAAATGGCATTTTTTGGAAAGCTCAAACAGAATATAAGTATAGATATGATGAGAACAGTTTTAAAACATACATCAATATCATTTTATATCTTACCTACAGTTGTATGCTTCGAATGAAACTGTATTGTTCCGTTCCCTTCCGCCAAATATAATAGTTATATTTAGCGAAACGGAACGGCACAAGAACATTTAAACAAACAACACAAAATAGAATATATTTAGTTTAGTTATATATTACATATTTATTAAATTCAGATTAAAAGATTGGGGAAAACACAGTTTGGAGACATTCATATAAAAAACTGGATTTCCCCCAATTGGTACCCCAGAACCTGTTTCGTTTCGTTTCGTTCCGTTCCGCTAAATATAATTAGCCACATGCTCAGAACACACTGAGGTAAGTAATGAGGTTCTTGAAACACAGAAACACAGAATTCTGATAATAAAATAATTCTAAAATGATTTAATAGACTGTTTTTAATAATGTGAAATATTTCCACCCCGATTCCAGAATTGTATTATAGAAGTGCTTGTAACATTTATCGCCCAGTGTACTAAATGCAATGCATTCAGTATCAGTGTAAGTTTTCTATTCAGAGTTTACCATTTACATCATTCAATGATGTTCATATTGTTACTAGTTAACAATTTTGTGTTTGGAAATTTGGTAGAATCAAATGTAAATGTTTGTACACACATTTTATTAAAAAATATTTTTTGTGATAAATGACATACTGTGTTTCTTTTATTGATCACCAAAAGCATGTATATAGAGTACCTCACATGAGTGCATGTTAAATGTTGAATTTATTAAATGAGTTAAGATACAATTAATGATGTTAGGCTATGTGTTTGTGGTTTTAATATTGCTTTTAACAATATTTGCTTTAGCATCTCCGTGACTGAGGGGTTAATGACATTGCTTTGGAAACCTTCTCGTCTCTCACCGCTGCGAGTTTGAATCCCATTGGGAGCTCGACTTAATAGCAGTATTCATCACCACGACTACCAGTGAGCTGAATGCCCAACTTTATCATGCTACCAGGAATACCATTCCGTCAACCCTCCGTCACATTATTACCATTCCTAGCACAACCGTTGATATATTAAACTTCAAGCAAGGAAACTACGAGTACTATTTTTATGAAGACGACTGGGAATATTGTAAACACATGTTTTAACACCAAATGTAAGTGCAGAAGCAGAAGGGTAAGACATCGAGGACATATAATTAATACTCTGTTTTGTCAAGGGAGATTGCTTTTAATAAACTACTTATAACTATTTAAAGGCAGTAACCCACCAAATATCAGCAAAATTACACTTAACAAAATGTCAATGACCTTGAAGCTCTACTGATAGGTTTTGATAGCTGGATCAGCATTCCTGTGAAGTTTCATGAAAATCTGTCGAGAAGTTTCAGATGAGAAGTCGCTACAAGTTTTTATTCTATAACTATGTAAACAAAGATGGCCACTGGCAGCCATGTTTAAGGTCTAATCAAATAATTGTCAACAAGGACCAACATCATGTCATGCAGATCATTTTAGAAAAAGTCCCATATCAATATCACTTACAGTTTTCAAGAAGTAGTCGCTACAAACTTGCTTTTTTTAAAGCTATTTTTAGCTGTGGCAGCACACAAATTTGATTTTCCAGCTGACCTAAAAAATTTACTAGGATCAATAAGACATCAAGAGCAACATTCCTATGAAGTTTAATGAAAATCCGTCAAGTAGTTTCAGAGGAGTAGTCTCTAGAAGTTTTATTATATAACTCTATGTAAACAAAGATGGTCGCTGGCAGCCATGTTTAACATTGAATTAAATAATTTTCAACAAGGATCAACATCATGTCATGCCGATCATTTTAGAAAAAGTCCCAAATCAATATCACTTAAGAGTTTTCAAGAAGTAGTCGCTACAAACTTGTTTTTTTAAATTCTATTTTTAGCTGTGGTGGCCATCTTGAATTTCCGGCCGACCTGAAATTTTGCTAGGATCAACTAGACATCAAGAGCAACATTCCTTTGAAGTTTCATCAAAATCCGTCAAGTAGTTTCAGAGGAGTAGTCGCTACACATTTTTACTATATAACTCTATGTAAACAAAGATGGTTGCTGGCAGCCATGTTTAACGTTGAATTAAAATAATTTTCGACAAGGTCATGCTGATCATTTTAGAAAAAGTCCCATATTAATATCACTTACAGTTTTCAAGAAGTAGTCACTACAATTTTTTTTTTTTTTAAATCTATTTTTAGGTGTGGTGGCCATCTTGAATTTCCAGCCGACCTGAAAGTTTTCTAGGACCAACTAGACATCAAGAGCAACATTCCTGTGAAGCTTCATGAAAATCCGAAAAGTAGTTTCAGAGGAGTAGTTGCTGCAATTATTTACTATATAACTATGTAAACAAAGATGGCCGCTGGCAGCCATGTTTAAGGTCGAATCAAAATAATTTTCAACAAGTATCAACATCATGTCATGCTGATCATTTTAGAAAAAAGTCCCATATCAATATCACTTACAGTTTTCAAGAAACAAACTTGTTTTTTAAATATCTATTTTTAGCTGTGGTAGCCATCTTGAATTTCCGGCCGACCTGAAATTTTTCTAGGATCAACTAGACATCAAGTGCAACATTCCAGTGAAGTTTCATGAAAATCCGTCAAGCAGTTTCAGAGGAGTAGACGCTACAAATTTTTACTATATAACTGAACTCTATGTAAACAAAGATGGCTATTGGCAGCCATGTTTAAGGTCGACTCAAAATAATTTTCTGCTAGGATCAACATCATGTCATGCTGATCATTTTACATAAAGTCCCATATCAATATCACTTATAGCTTTCTAGAAATAGTCCCTACAAACTTGTTTTTTAAAAATCTATTTTTAGCTATGTTGGCCATCTTTTTTCTTTCTTTTTTTTCAGCCCTTCTTCAAGGCCCATTTATTTGGCTATTAACAACATGGATAATAATATGCTAATATGAGAGTTATACAAGATTTTACAAAATCAATACATGTGTTCCATAAATACTCTCATACTCTTTCACTCATTTTTGTAAAAACTGCTGTCAATCTTTTAATGTCTAAAAGCATTTTTAATGGACCTTCTCTTAATCCTATAAAAGAAATAGAAAAAAAAGAGGGAAAAAGAGATACTCTGTGTGCACGGTTACCCATATAATACAATAGCAATAATATGTTACATTATGGAAGATGTTATTGTCAGGGTCTAGTCACATGTCTTGTTTGTTACAATAGTAGATATTTTACTTATTAATCTATTTATATATATTTTTTTAACCTTTGTTTTACGAGAGCCCGGATATAACACAAGTTCTGTGGAAGGGACTAAACTGGTGTTTATTAAATTTAATCTTGGAATAAAGTTTTGTATTTGTTCCAATTTTTTTCAAAGGTTTTTAAGGTATTATCTTTAACTGCTATATATTTTTTTGCCCTGACGGAGTGTTTAAGTCTGTTGTGAAGTGCAGTAATAGATAATGGAGAAGTTAGTTTTTTGGTGGAGAAAATATAGTATTTAATTTCTAATATGATATTCAAATCAGCTAGTATATATTGTTCTCCTATATTAAATATAAATAATTCTTCAATAAAAGGCAAAGTAATACTGTTCCTTATAAACCATGATTGTATTTTTTGAAGAAATGATCTTGTTGAAGTATATGTCCAGAGTAAATGAATAATACTTTCCTCTTGATGGCTAATTATATTTAGCGGAACGGAACGAAACGGAACGGAACAGGTTCTGGGGTACCAATTGGGGAAATCCACTTTTTTGTATGAATGTCTCAAAATTGTGTTTTTCTCTCTCTTTTAATACGACTTTAATAAATATATGATCTATATTATTAAACACTAAACTAAATCTATTCTAGTTTGTGTTGTTTGTTTAAATGTTCTTGTTCCGTTCCGTTTCGCTAAATATAACTATTATATTTGGCGGAACGGAACGGAACAAGACATTTTCATTCCGAAGCATAAAGCTGTAGGTAAGATATAAAATGATGTTGATGTATGTTTTAAAACTGTTCTCCTCATATCTGTTGTTATATTCTGCTTGTTTGTGTTCCAGAGCTTCCCAAAAATACCATTTATAAAGCGCTTCATACGTGTATATATGTGTATCAGGTTATGCCCTGATACAGTCTAGGTATTAGAACATTGAGCGTCAGAAAACGAAACAATTGTATATATGTATAAAGGTATAAATACAAATTGGGGAAAACAACTTTATTGTATGAATGTCTCCAAATTTGTGTTTTTTTCCATCTTATAATCTGACTTTATACAAACAAAACATATTAAAATTAAAAAGCAAAACAATATACGTTTCGCTCATGTTTGTTTTGTGTTGTGTGTTTATCTTGTTCCGTTCCGTTCCGCCAAATATAATTATCCGGGGGGATATTTATATTTAGCGGAACGGAACGAAACAAAACATTGTAATCAAATTGTGGCCAGACAGGTCCCCACGGGAGTGTCAACGGCTCTCGAAGTTTGGACACAGGGTGTGACTACTGACTACTGATTGTTATAGGGGTCAAGCTAGGACATGCTTCAAGGTCATTGACCTCTTGTTGTAACTTACCAGAATGTCTGGACAATATGGTTCAATGCAGTAAATGTGAAGAATGGTTTCATATTTTCTGTATTAATGCGCCAGCTGACATAGCAACAGCAGACAAAGATTTTACATGTGGCCTATGTTTGACTGTTCACTGTAATGCGTTACTAATCAGTAATGTAATGAACTCATATTGTATAATGAAATGTTCTGATATGTGTATATTTTATTCATTATCTGTGATGTTATTTCTAAAATATATTGGTTATATTTATATACTTGCGTATGCAAGTGATAATGAAATTTTCCTGTTATGATCTTGATAAAATATCAATTAAATTTATAAACTTTGTTGTTGATTGCTTCTCTTTACACAGGTTGGCGATTTATTACCAGGCTTTAAAAGTTACTGAAACAGAGGCAATTTATATCATGAAAATTATATACCTTATTTTATACATTTAAGTCAGTGTTTTTTTGTATTTTCATGTTTTAATATTATTAAATAATTTTAACAAATGATCTGAAAAAACTAAATAGAAAAAAAAAATCATTATCCGTTTCATAAAATAAGGTTACATAAATCTACAGTAACTTATTAATTTCATTTAAGTAATAAACAAGTTTAAATTAACAGTATTAATTGTATAACAATTTGAATTCAAGATGTTGATAAATTAACATTTATTTACAATTATTACAATGGCCACTTAACAACTCAGTGTCTATCCAAAACACTATACAGCCATATTGTCTGCGTTTTCCAATAACACTATATAATCATATTGTCTGCGTTTTCCCTATATGTTTAACTTGTCTGCAGAAAGCGTCTGCGTTTTAGCCACATCCCCCTATTGGTTTTGAGGTCAGTAGATCAAAAGTCAAGGCCACCATTACCTGATCATGAAAATCCCATTCCACTCAATTTTTACTCAAATCGTAGGGTGGGGAATGGGATGGGTGGGGACTGGTAGCGGGGTATATTTGTTGGCGACAGCTTTAGTTGTAATAACTTTCAGAATAAAATTTTGCCAATATAATCTTGAAATCCTTCAGGACACCTTTGCTGTAGGTGTTTGGTTCATAGTTCATTTGATGATTCTGTGAGGACATCAGATTTACGTTTCATTCAAATTACTGGTCTGTGGAAATACTTCATAAAGTATTAATTCCATAAGCTGTGTGGGATCTTTTGAGCCTTGAGGCCAAAAAGAAAAAAGGTGTATTTCCTATTGCATGCTCTAAAAAAAACAGAGTAGGTCGGTAGG
The DNA here is from genome assembly GCA_037043455.1 of Cyrtodaria siliqua. Taxonomy (NCBI): domain Eukaryota; kingdom Metazoa; phylum Mollusca; class Bivalvia; order Adapedonta; family Hiatellidae; genus Cyrtodaria; species Cyrtodaria siliqua. The sequence goes on along the minus strand of JAWPHD010006721.1, from coordinate 43,492 downwards.
CATTTTCTTTTCTTTTTTATTTCTTTTTTTTCTTTTTCTTCTTTTTTGAGCAAGATATTGTGAGATTCTACATGTATTTATCTCATAAACCCCATACAAGTTGATGATACAACTGAACGTTTCTCTGTGATCAGTTTACCTTGATATATAAGACTGCCCCAGTTAAATTAGGCATTCCTGTTACAAATTATAGGACACTTTAAACCAGAAGATCATTGTTTAACATGCATTTTAGTAATTAGTTTAATAGTTAATTAGCATCGCATTGTTTACATGAAAAAAAAAGGTTAAACTCTGAATGTATCATATGACCTGTAATTTGGTAATATTTGCATAGTTATACCACCAGTGACCTACATTTTTTAGGGTCAGCCCCTTAAAAATAGGGTCGGCCAGAAACACATGTATTTTTTATTTTTTTTTGCCTGATCACTTTTCGAGGTTATTACTAAAACACATTGCGGCTATAGTAAGTATGAGATTGGTGTAGACTGTTTTATTCATGGGTAATGACCATATTTAAGTTGTAAAGGAAGAAATCCAACGAAGTCATTATTAATTAGAAAATGACAAATATTTGAGATGTCTTTTTAAACTAGAGAGATGTCTCTTTAAACTAGAGTGATTTCTCATGTCCCTTTAAGCCAGAGAGATGTCTCTTTAAGCTAGAGAGATGTCCTTTTAAGCTAGAGAGATGCCTCTTTAACCTAGAGAGATGTCTCTTCAAACTAGAGAGATGTCTCTTTAGCTACATATATGTATCTTTAAGCTAGAAAAATGTCTCTTTAAACTAGAGAAATGTCTCTTTAAACTTGAGAGATGTCTCTTTAGGCTAGAGAGATGTCTCTTTAAACTAGAGAAATGTCTCTTTAAACTTGAGAGATGTCTCTTTAAGCTAGAGAGATGTCTTTTTAAACTAGAGAGATATGTCTCTTTAAACTATAGTGATTTCTCATGTCCCTTTAAGCTAGAGAGATGTCTCTTTAAGCTAGAGAGATGTCTGTTTAAACAAGAGAGATGTCTCTTTAAACTAGAGAGATGTCTCTTTAAGCTAGAGAGATGTCTCTTTAAAGAGATTAAGGATTTAAAGGAGCCAAATTATTAACACCAGATATTTCTGTAAGCTAGTGCGTTATAACTGTATTGTGTGGTTGCTTGTTTCAGAGGATTGCAACTTTATATGCATTTGGTTCATGAGAACTTGTTCAAAGTTCCAAATATAAAACGCAATGTAACTATGCCAACAACAAAAAGAGATATGTTTTAAATGCTATAATCATGTGATTATTGCATTAAGCGCTTGAAGTTACTTGCTTAGAAATTATATTTGTTTCCATTATTCCATGTCAATTGACTATTTCACATTAATAAAAACATGTTTCCATTACATCATAAACTGGTTGCATTTTATCATATGAAGATAAAAATGTATTGTTTCAACATGTTAACTATCAAATTTTTATTTCTAAATGACCCTCACAAGGTGTACAATTCCTAACATACTCCGTACAGCTGCATTGTCCCATGAGAGAGGTGCTAACCTTAATGTGAGCCACTGACCGTGTAGAAATAACATAAATGACCTTGGATACGCAAACATTAACCCCAGTTTTGAACCCATGACTCCGTGGCCTGACCTAAACTAGCCCCAAGGGACCAATTTATCTTAGGCCAGCCAGGACAGGCTAATGAGGCCAAGCCATGTTTCAGTGTATGCCTATTGAGCGCGGTAGCAATAAAATATGACACCGAATATACAGCACCTTTAATTGGAAACTGTTTCTTCAGGCGGTACTTACGCATTTTATATATCCAAATTCAACACACGTATATCGAATATCACTTTCACAAAATATCAGTTAAAAACCGAGTAAATAACACAAATTAAAATATCTAACAATGACTATAAACGTCAAATTGAATATGATAGAAACACTAAGATTTATAAATATGCTTATTTATGAAATAAACTCATTTCAATACTGTGAATTGCATTTATGTAAAAACCTCAAGTTCACAAAACTTTATATATCAGTTGTAATTGGTTGTAATTAGTTGTATCTCACACATATTAATTTACCCACATCATTATCATCTTTCAGACTGGAAGTTTCCAATCTGTCCATTATTATTTATATATATCTGTGCCTTCCATTACACTGTTTCAGATATATAGATATATCTATCCATTACTGTATATTCGTCTCCAGTACTGTATTTACCACTCCATTACTGTGTTTACCACTCCATTACTGTATTCCCGCTCCATTACTGTACATTACTGTACATTTTGGTACATTACTGTGTTTAGGCACACCGAGGACGAGTAATATTTCAGTAGAAAAAAACAACAAAGAAAATAGTTCTTACATAGTTTATTAAGCGATTAAATGCTATTAAGCGATTAAATGCAGTAAATAGTCGCAACTCTGTTTATTCAGCGATAAAATGCAATTTAAGTCAACCGGATATTGGGAAATTGACACATTTCCGTTTTGGGACATTCTAAAATGCGGCTCCCAATCTTATTTCATGGAGCGCAAACGTTACGGTATTTGATGTTTTACAAGTAACACTTTCACGAGGGAAATCCTTAAGGGCACTAGTCAGCTTTAAGGTGACTGGGACCAGGGCCTTCAGGAAGGGGAATTGCAAAAAGTATGCTGCTTTCCTGTATTGGAGTTTAACATTTTCTAATAAAACAATGCATTTTTTTTTAAGAGGGGAATTTTTCACAGGAGAAGGGGGAACATATATGCCATGCCAGAGTAACTGTAATGGCCTTGATCAGACTGTAATGAACTATAGAATATGAGTATGAATATAGTTATCTATAATACTGGTCAAAGTTACATAATTTTCATTGATTTATATAAAGGAAAAACAACACATTATGCTGTTTCCCTTTGTTTTATTTATATATAATAGTGTTAAATGATGGTATCGGACTACTTTGACTTATGAACTTTAACATTCAGAGCAGGACGAGTAAACATCCTATAAGGATGAGTAACATGACAATGCCACTCGTCCTGTATATTTCGTCCCCTGCATCCGTCCGTCTGTCTGTCCGTAAACATTTTTTGTAGCGACTACTCCTCTGAAACTACTGGATGGATTTTGATGAAACTTTACAGGGATATTGCCCATGATGTCTAGTTGATCCTAGCAAAAAGTACGTTGATGTGAAATCCAAGATGGCCACCAAAGGTAAAAATAGATTTTTAAAAAACAAGTTTGTAGCAACTACTTCTTGAAAACCGTAAGTGATACTGATATGGGACTTTTTCTAAATTTTCTTCATTTGAATGAACTTGATAGTCTAGGCGTTGGCGATCATTTTAAAAGAAAAACTGTTGAAATCTGTCCAGCGGTTCTTGAGAAGATTTTTAAAGGTTTCGACCATATATGGTAATGGTGTCCATCTTGGATGTCGCGCTGACTTAATTTTAACAAATCTAAGGATCATCCATGTGAAGTTTGGTCAAAATTGGCCAAGCGATTTCTGAGGAGAAGTCGTTAGAAGCAAAAGTTAACGACAGACAGACGACGGACGAAGAGTGATCCCAATAGATCACCTTGAACCTTTGGCTTAGATGATCTAAAAATTAATGGGACACCTCTGCATGTGACAGTGTGTTTGTGAGATTGCAGTGGTTGTATTCTACCCCGGCAAGCACACGGGGTACATTATTAAAACTTTATAGAAATAGTATCCATGTTAAAACAATGACTCCTAATAATTTTGGGTCAAAGGTTAAGGTCACAATAACCCAATCACCAAAAACACCTTCTGCTACTACTATACCTACAATCATCAAACTATATACAAATAGTATCCCTTGGAAACAACTACCCCTAGTCCTAGTGATTTTATGGTTAGTAGGTCAGATGTCAAGGTCACTGTGACCTGATCATGAAAAGTATTTACTGGCTGTTGTTCGTAAACTATTTGACCTACAATCTTGAAAGTCATACAAGTAGTGCTCTAGGTTAAACAACAACCCCTATCAGTTTGTTTGTCTGTAGGTCAAACTATCATTAAAGGTCATGGTCATATTGACCCGACACATAGGAAATGCTTTCAACATAAAAACCTTAGCAAACAGGCATATAATACCCTGTAAGACGGCACTCCTGTTGTATAATATTCAGGAAACTGGAATAAAATCAATCAAAAAACTTAAATAAATAACAATGTTTTTATTTTACTTTTACATCTGTTTTATATACATTTTTTCTTAAGAAATCTACAATAACATTTATTGTTTCATTCGACATGCCACGGCTTTCCACATTCACATCACATTAATGCATACAACAACATATTTGAAATATAATCTACAAAGCATTACTGTAAAGGAAGAAATTACATTAAATGCAATAGCGGTAAAATAAATTATCTATAGGTTAAATTTTTACATAAATTTATTATTTGCATAACATTTAACTAATCAAGACTGCTGCTTGTCCCTTTAAAAGGACAATGCAATAATTTAAAGTTTGTAATGTTTTCAAGCCATTTCATCACAAAATCCTGTTCTACAAAATAACCTTTCATGGAAGAACTACAAAATTATATGCACGAAAATATTGCACAGTTTGGAATATAGTGACATTTATATTAACCGTTAATATAAATGTCACTATATTCCAAACTGTGCAATATTTTAAGTAAACATTGGTGTACACATTGTTTGGTTACAAGTTATAACCACAAGTTATAACCACACAATGTGTACACCAATGTTTACTAACTTATAACCACACAATGTGTACACCAATGTTTACTAAATAGCCCAGATTGTTAAATAACAGTTACTTGTTTTTTTCAAGCAAAGCCACAAGGACATAAAACATATAGCGAGCAATGCCGAAGCCACAAGGACATGAAACATATATGAAATGCTGGTCGATGCGCATGATGAACACAGAACCAGGGTTATATTTTACTGTAACAGTACATTAACATGCATTAATTACTTCCAATTAACAAACACACACAATGCTTTACAGATTATGCAAATTATTGCCACTACCGAGACACAAATAATTTGCTTAGTATCTGGTGAAGCAGGGGAATTCTTTATCCTAGTGCAAATATAAAAATACAATATTCTGCATCTCTTAGCAAATGGACAACTAAAATATCACAAATTTGTAAACATAATTAAGAAAATAAGTCCCGATAATAAAGATTTCTATATAAATGATGAATTTAATATATTAATTTATCACAGAAAACAACAATGGCGTATATCCATGCTGGCTTGAACAATATACTTGAATACTACAGTGATCCTCAAAGAGAAAATACATCCTAATAATACAGATGAATAAAAGATGAATGGCATATTAAGTCTTATAATGTCCAAGTTGCCGCGTTATACTGCATAAATCATGATATTCCTTCAAACACCGTCCCGAGCGGGGATAAAATCGATGCTGGACCAGTCTGAAGATATAAGCTGCAACACTAGTAGATCCCCATAAAACGAGGAGCACAAATACTGTCACAAAGTAATACTGAAAACTCTGATCAGCAACAAAACTATACCAGAAATGACAACTTTTCTTCGACAAATTAAAATTCAGAACTCGGTCTGAAAGCCAACAGTGTGTAAAGTTCATCCTGGTAAAACTCAACGATATATTTTTTGCTGAATAAACTTGCATTAAAATTGTATCATTATTTTCATTAGCATTTGATCATCCAAAACAAACTAAAAGGGACAAATGGTAATCTTGATTTCTTTAAAATTTGCCGCATCACGTTAGCTTTTCTACTAACTCGCATATTTACAAATAGTTATTGATTGAATGGTACAAGTAAACTATTTTTGCACATTAATAATGGATTATATTGCCCCAAAATATATTCAAACCTATTGTAAAATAATGAAGAAAAAACGAAAACTAGAACATTGTATTCCTTTTTATCTAAAACTATGCGAGCAAATTTTGAGTGAAACTGATCTGGATTAATAAAGTGATGCTAGTTTTATTACTTGATAAATACTTCAAGATTGCTGTATGTCCCTTTAAAATGAAAAAAATATAAAAAGGATATTTTTGTGTCCTGTCTACATTTTTAAAACCTTAACCAGGCTAATTTTATGTTCAAATTAGGTGTTTACAAAAAAGAAAAGGGAAAAATATACTTCATTAAACATTGTATCCAAGACTTGGCAATTTCAGGATGAATAATGTCCACGAAAATCAAAGACCCAGACGATTCTAGATCAACTGATCCGCCACAAAATTTATAAATACAATTTTTTTTTTATTCTTTTCCATCGTCTGCATCTTCTGTTTCCTCTGATTCGACTTCGTCTGCGTTCTGTATCGTGGTTCCCAGAATGCCCTCAATATCCTTTATTGCACTCTGAAATAAGGGAAATAGAGATGGTCATATTTGGGTTTGCACAACACTGTTGTATCTCCTTCTTTATTTATATGTAGTTAAAACAGTGATGCGCCGACCCCTCATGATAATGGCTAAATAATATCGTCAGTATATATGAGTGAGGTCAATAAGGTCATAATTAGCTGCAATATCTGATAAGTTTTCCAACAATATGAAACTAAAACTATCAATGAAGGCGATGAATACCCCCGATTAAATTCTAATCAAAGAAAGGGCCATAATTGTGTAATAAATCAACAATGGGTGATGTGTACATGAAGTTTGGGAACAACCCATTCAAAACTGTTTGAGGAATGCAAGTAATAGAAATTTGGTACTCGACGCTACAAAAATGCTACGGGACGTTTCGGACAGCGTGATTCATATATAGCCCCCACTTCACTTTGTGAAAGGGTATAATAATTTATCTTGGTCGTTCTTTAATTGTTTAAATAATTAAATTATACCAATACATTCCAAAAATATTATTTAAAAAGTAATTTTATTCAAGTATGATAACTTACACTGAAGTTTGTTTCTCCCTGCATATTGGGAGCAGAGATTTCCTGATGTATCACATTCATATTGCGGGCAAATGTTGCAAGCGCCCCCTGTAGGCTTTCACCAATTGTCCTGGAGAGGAATATAAGACATATTGTACATACAGGATATTTGGTTTCTGATATATATAACTGACAAGCAAACAAAATCATTTCATGGACAAAATCTAGAATCTGTAACAATGAAATTCTTGATGAAGAATTTGAAGAAAAACTTCACATTTATTTAGCAACTACCTTACACGGTCTATATAATCACTCTTGAAGGTGCAAATGACAGCATTATTAAAGTGGCATATACTGCAGAACTAATATAATTTTATGAACCAGACAATAGATAGAGCGATAGACAGAAGCTGTAGCCTTGTCATGATTTAAGTTTCTTTGGGGTATCTTAAGGCAACACTTCTTTAGCCTCGTCTGTAGAATGGGGATATTAACTGGGCGGTGTATTTGAGTCTCTGTTGAATGTTGTTTAATGGCTCATCAACACAGTATAGGTTATTTAGAGCCGCCCCAGAGAGGGGAAGGATACATAGGAATCCGGGAACCGTGCCCTACTCTTATTATCGAATCGATTTCTATGGTTCTTTAAAGTGCTAGGAGGATAGACCGATACACAGGATCGCCCGGTTTACATCCCCATCCGACGGGCGAGGCTAAGGGAAAGCTAAGGGAAAGTGTCTTGCACAAGAACACACCGACGAAACTCGGTGGCACCACGGAGGATTGAACCCGGGGTCTCCGGTTACAAATCCGCTGCGCTGCCGACTGCGCCAAGCCAGCCCTATCAGAGTCTCCACTAGACACATCAGAGAACAATAACAATCTGTTTGATAGTAGTTCCCCGATTTCTATATATCTTCCTCTCCCACTGGGGTGGCTAAAAAAAACACAAAGATAATGTGTTGATGAGCTGTTAACCCTTAACCCCCTACATATATATAATGGACTGTTCTTTCTTTGAATTAAGACAATCCCATTTATGTGACAAAGGGGTGTTTTGGGAGTTTAAGGGAGTTACTCGCAGGCTGATCTGGATTTACAATGGACGCAAAGGCTATTATAGTCATGCTTAGCGGGTTAAGTAAACAATTGTGAACATGACGAAATGTGTGCCTTGTAGAATGATGAAGTAATAATTGTATCTGAATATTGTTAAATGGCTCATCCACACAGAATAGGTTATTAAGAGCCACCTAATAGAGCGGGGAATGATACATGGCAATTCGGGAACCTGTCCTATTCTTACTAACTAATTGATTCCCACGGTTCTTTAACATGCTCTAAGGATGGACTCCGATACATGCTACGTTCCCATTTGACAGACGAGGCTAAAGGAAAGTGTCTCGCCCAAGAACACATGACGGAACACAGACACGCCAGTTTCAAGTCAACCATGCTATCCACTGGTCACATCAGCCCCTTAATTGACAAACTATACCCAGTGTGTCTTATCCACTTGCAAAGTAAGCACAAAAGTATTTACACATACACACATGAAATATTTCTTCATTAGAAATTAGTGTGAACAATTCTTATGAAAAAGCCTTCCCCAGAACTGATCCATTTAAAATTGTTGAAGTACGATAATTAAACTGCCTTAGTGGTACTTACAGCATGCCCAGCTTTTCTCTGTTAAAACTGTCTATCAGTGTGAACACTGATCCTTGTTTCTCCTGTAATACATAAAACAACAATTTTAGTGTACTAATATATCAAAAGATTTTTAAATTCAGCTTTATTGAATGACTGGTTAATTGAAATTGTCTTGTCAACATATATGGCATGCTTCTGGACTATTTTAAAGCAACCTTTTGGACTGGTTTAAGGCAATCTTATGGACTTAAGGCATTCTTGTTGGCTGTTTTAAAGCAATCTTATGGTTTGTTTAAGGCAATCTTATAGCCTGGTTTAAATCTTATGGACTGGTTTAAGGCAATCTTACGGGCTGGTTTAAGGCAATCATATGGGCTGGTTTAAGGCAGACATATGCGCTGGTTTAAAGCTGGTTTAAGGCTTTCGTTTCTTGTACCAAACATATATAATATGAAGTGTTTAGTTTTTCTAATATATTATTAACTAAAATTTAGTCAGCCATTTTGCATGAGTTTCTGCAAAGCTTAAAGCATCACACTATTGACTTGGAAGTGAGCTGTACGTGAACATAGGTCAGTACATTCAATAGCAGAATAACAGCAAACAAAACTCAAAATTGTACTTAATTGTATACAATCAGTTTTAAAGTCGAACTAATTATTAAACTGGGTGCTAATATTAACGTTAGATAAAAACTTCAAGATTGTCGTATGTCCCTTTAATACCCATAAAGTGTTTACCTTGATATCGTATCCAATGCCGTGAGCGCGACACATCTGGAAGAACACACTGTAGTGGACCACGGACAGATTTGTGTGCAACAGTCGCGTACTCATCACGCCAAAACGATTGGTGTTCGGGGGTAGCTGAAGGGTAAAATTATTAAAATAAATAAATTTATCTGCTTTCTACTGATCTGTTTGACAATATAAAGATGATTTTTTGTTAAACTACAGGAGTTACGTGATTTAATTAGTTAATGATAAAATAGTAAGACATGGCAGACATATCATCTACTCTGTTTTTTCAACAAATCGATGTTCTATGGGATAGCACACATGAAAAATGCACTCCAACATACCTTTAATTGCTATTTCTCAATAAATAGAAGCAAATTCCATATGAATAAATTTAAATCATAGTTAAAGAGATAACTATATTTTTACGTAAGGTACACTATATGAGACACACCAAACTGATTGTTGTTTCAAGTTAACTATGGCAGTTTTCATAATGCAAGTAGCTCCATATAGTATATGCATTTTTCTGTGTAACCTGTGTATTATATAATTGTGTTAAAAAAGCCTTTGATGTTGTTTTTATAAAAAAAAATAAGTGAAAAATAAATATTACTTCATTTTTTATGTTGCGTGACCCAAACGCTAGACCAATATGAATATAACTCGAAGCATGTAAAGAAGAAAAATAACAACACACATTTTTGGAACTTGTTTATATCAAAACTAACTAAAACAATTTATAAATACAAATACAAACATTTCAAAATGGTACAAACCAATTGCTTCTGCTCCTAAATAATTAGTTATACATATATATACATATGGAAGAACAGATATTGCTTAAAGAATCTAATCTGCCAAATAACGGCAAAATTACACTACAAACCATTTATCAAAACTTTATCCAGGTGTTCGGGTGATATAATAATGTATATGTGCCGATAACAAGTATAGGATTTTTCACACGTTCTTAGAATACGCGTGATTGAATATGTGTAAAATAATTATGAGTTGGTAACTATTAATTCAACGTTCCAGTTGTGGGGTTTGACCTGGCTGGTTAAAGCAGTCTATAATGTGTCTATTGACTTTGGATTCTCAAAATATATAAGTTATATATATACCTCGTTGTCAGTAGGTTTAGAAATGGAGTACATACATGTATGTTGTAAGATTTAGCTGTTGTTAGCAGGATATCTATTTTAAGTCAAGCAATATGTTCTTTGTAAAAAAAACTTGATCATTATAAATCAGTTTGCGATCTAACCATCATATAATGTAACATATGTTACCATGATATGTGTAGGAGTTTCATGTATTACAGAAAATTAACAAACATTATATTTATAATTTTTCATTTGTTGAGAAAAGAAACAAAAGAAAGTGTTCATATAAGCATATCTAAACATTCATCCACCCACCCATGAAAAAAAACACTTAAAGTTCTCCGGCCATGTTTTGTTTCATGAACATGTTTATGTTTATTTAAATCGCTATCAATACACAACAATAGATATTTACAATTTGCACATTGCAATATCTGTGAAAAGCGAGAATAAGATTTTATTTGATGACATAGAAACCTTTGAACAGGTAAATTAATCCACAGGCAAATGTATTTATCAATTATCTGGCAATAATTGTGCAGCTATACAATTCAGATTTACCCCTACCTCATTTCCCCGTGCAGTTACGCAGTGGTATAAGTAGTATCTACGTCATGCAAATAATACTTATTTTTACATACAACTTAGCATTTTAAATATATGTTTCTCTCCGGGACTATTAAGAAATGTTTATATGATGTTTAAGAGTTAAATTTGTTTTTACATACAACTTTGAGGTTTTAAATATATGTTTCTCTCCAGGACTATTAAGAAATGTTCATATGATGTTTAAGAGTTAAATTTGTTTTTATATACAACTTAGCAGTTTTAAATATATGTTTCTCTCTGGGACTATTAAGAAATGTTCATATGATGTTTAAGAGTTAAATTAATTGATAATACTACAAACAGAGCGGCCATTCATCTTTAAGAGTACGAACAAAATGAGCAATCCTGTATATTGAGTCTATGATTATTTAACATTTTAATATTTAAACTGCAGAAAACTAGTCTCATTTAGGAAACAAAACATAGCCCATAAATATAACAATATAACAATTTAATTGTAATGCATGATTATATATCTATATATTTATAAAATATCTATTTGTAGCATGGTTGGTGACATTTCCTTTGATGAATGCAGAGCATTAAATCGTTTAATTTAGGGTAACTAAAGGGGCGTGGCTATGCCATACTACAACTACCGGATATCGGAATTTAGAGTACGGTCACTATGATGTCACAGTGTTACTAAGAACACCATGCTACAAAAAAGATAGAGTCTGTCTCAGCTTGTTGGTTATTTAAACACCTCTATGGGTTACGTCCATCTCTGTGTTTAAATAAGCCAACTCACTGAGACCAGACTCTATCTATTACTTAATGGATACGCTCGAATATATCAATTGTAAGTATGTTTCATAATCAACATTTACTACATGCTATAAAAACAAGGCCGTTTTCAAAGTAAGGGAGATCACTTCTGTCAAAGTAAGGGAGATCACTTCTGTCAAAGTAAGGGAGATCACTTCTGTCATATACTCCTCTAAAGGTTCAGGTAATAATTACTTTCTGACATTTTCAGTGTGTTCAAAGAATAACGTATGTTTTATTAAAAGTAATGTATGTTTCATTACACGTGTAGTTCAGTCTGTAGAACTCCTATTTATTAACTTTCTTGACTTCAAATAGTTTCTCAGTTTAACCATATATATATTGTCTGTCAGGCTGTGCCTGTTTTGATGGTATATTTACATACCATCGTCACTGCATTTCGTTTAAGGTAACGTATGTTACATCAAGTTTATTACATTTTCAGTTATATATTGATGCATTTAGTTTAAGAATCACACAGATAACACGTCATCTACATGTACTAATGTCTCTGATAAGGGTAGAAAAACAGGTTTTACAAAAACTCACCATTATTATCTGAATAAGCATGGTACACAGCAAGAGGGACAGTCACATATGTTTCATCTTTAAAATGTCTTGACAATTTTTATCCTATTAGTCTGTTTCTTGATTTTTTTCAGCTAAGCTAGCTTTAAGTGATAATTGTTGACTTGTTATTAAATCTAGGGTATGTAGTCTACGATACTCTCAAGTTATGGTAATGCATGTTTTATACATGTTGGCGACATCTTTGAAGACACAATTATCTTAGCATAGATGTTTTATTTGCAGTTTTACATGATATTCCAACTATTCCCAGTGTTATATTATTTATCTTCAGTATATGATTTTAATGAATTATCTATTTAATTTTCTTTAATATCAAATGTTAAATGTTTTGGTTGGCGACCGTAACATATGTTAAAGGTCCATTTTAGGGTGTCTGACTCATCATTTAACATACACAAAATAATTTTTTTGAAACAAACGTGTTAGTGCTCCAACATACTCCACATACTTTCATTGCAAATGCATACGGACCGTGATTGTTACTATGACTAGTAACAAGTATAACTATGGCAACAAAGATGCAAAAGGTTTGTTTGTTTGTATGGCGTTTTACGTCATTTTCAACACATGTAAGGTTATATATGACTGTCAATTTTTTTTTGGTAGTGGAGGCAGACCAACCACTTTTCCTGGGTAGAACCAGAACTGCACACCTCCTGCCATCCGTAAGAATCGACACTTCCTCACTTACAGCCTCGCAGCAGTGAGAGGCATGACGGTTTTACAACGCAACGTCGTTAACTACTCGGCCATAGAGACGCCCAAAAATGCAACGGAAACTGCGTATTTAGTTACAGCGTAATAATTATTTATCTTATATTGATTTGTTTGATGTAACTTGTCAATTAAATTATTTTGCATGAGAAACTAAAAAGATGAAAAACTTGCAAATAAACCAATTCACAACTGCTACCATGTTATAAGGACCCGAGAGTTAATAAAATTGTTATAATCACCAGGTTGCCATGGCAACATGCCTTACCTCTTCATCCTGCCCATGCAAGCGTCGCCGCCGCCTCTTGGTCTCCTGTTTTGGTGCGGGCACATCAAACACGTGAGTTTTGCTGTTGAGAGTGCCATTACTGACAAATGACATGAGTTGGAACATTGCCAGATTGTCACTGTACTGCAGACTAATATCCAAGGCCCACAACTTCTGATCCATCTGCAGTTAGTAATTAGTCATCTTCCAGATTAGTTGTTATATATAGAAACAAGAAAATTGATAGAACCGATGGATGCTCCCCGAAATGTATCCTCAACTTATCATATGGCCTTGTTTCACCCATCAATTAGTAGTTTTTGACTTCTACTCTGGACAAGAATTACAAGGGCAATAATGCTAATTTGAATGATTGGTTGTAGAACTCTGCACTTCTTCCAATTTCCCTCTATCATTGTGTGAAGTTTCATTGCAGTAGATTTGAAGTTATGCTTCAGACAAAAATTCTAAGTATAAAATTACAAAGGGCAATAACTCTAAATTAAATGAAAACAGAGTTACGGTTCTTGCACTCTGCACTTCTTCTCATTGCCCTCTAGCATTGCGTGAAGTTTCATTGCAGCCCCATCAGTAGTTTTGAAGTTATGCTCAGACAAAAATTCTAAGTATAAAATTACAAAGGGCAATAACTCTAATTTGAATGAAGACAGAGTTACGGTTCATGCATGTTGCCCTTCCTCTCATTGCCCTCTATCATTGTGTGAAGTTTTATTGCAGTTCCATCAGTAGTTTTGAAGTTATGCTTCAGACAAAAGTGGGACAGATGGAAGGACGGACAAAGCGGCGACTATATTATTTTGGGGACCATAAAATAATGATCCAGAAAACATCAAGAAATATGTATCCAGTAGTATAACGTGATGTCACTTCATTAAATAATGTTGGTTAGGGTGGACTTCTGATCTTTAAATGAAATTCAAATTCAATTTCTAATGAGATTCCATGATAATCGAGATGGTCATGAAAATATGTAAACCAAAATGTATGTGTTCTACAGAATAGTACCCTTCAGTTATTTTCCATACCATAGTTGGGGCCATCGTACCATTTGACCATCAACCTAGGCCAATGGAACGATGCATTGATCCAATCCTGGGTCCATCATACCATCTGACCATCAAACTTGGTAGGATGCAGTCCGCGGTATGATAGAGCGCGGTATGATGCGATGCTCGATGGTCAATGGAACAATGGCCCCAACAGGATTCTGTAGGTCACTCATATTCAAAAAGCAGACATTTTATCGGACTACCGTAGTTTCATTTTGTCAAATTTAATTGCAATATATCTATGCCAGATAGTAACTGTGCTTTTTACTGGTGTAAACAATGATGCAACATAGGCATAATTTTGCTAGTGAAGAGGCTTTCAATATCTAATATTTTAAATAGCTAACAGCTAACTTGTGATATAATGTCGCCATGAATTTGCCATTAAGAGAGTATCCATTGAATTACGCAGGGTTCGACACTAACGGTAGTCCGGTAGTCCGAGACCGCCAGAATTTGCCTCGGACTACCTAGACCTCCAAGTTGAGTAGTCCCGTGGACCACCTACTTTTGACAAAAACAAATAGACATAATTGTCAACTTGGTAATAAAACATAACAAATAAAACAACTTTATTATAATTTTTCACGAAGTTTGTTAAATCTCCTATCCAAAGTTGTTTTCACTTCGAAAACGCAATGTTTTTGTGGCAAAACGCTTTTCACAGACATAACTGGTTTCCGGTATGAATGTAAATCTACAAAGCCGAGTCCCAGCGCTTGCTCACGACTACTACCCATTTTTATGACAACCATAAATCATAACAATGCGCGGCCCTGGATTGTTTTGCAAGAAAAATGCGAACATTTTTAATACACTCGAAGCACTCATTTATTAACGCGATTTGATGATGTTTTCAGAGTATTTCATTGATAAAGCATGAAATTAACGTATATGGATGTGCATCTTTCCCAAAATGCTTTGCAAAACTTAGCGATATGCTTCTTTTGTCATATGTCACCGGTTTTCACGATTCCAAAAAGAACGCAACTCGCAAGAAAAGATGGGACCGAAAAATATTTGTTTAGTTCTGAATATATGTCATTGATATACATGTGCAGGCCTTGCACTACTGCATACATATTTAAAAATAAGACCAAGTGGACTGAAATTTGGGGAAAGTGAGGTATTGCCCTTTGAAAATACACTTGCCCTGAGGCTGGAAAAATGGATTTTAAAAATATTTCCAAAAATCCTGTTTTGAAACAGTTTATATCCCTGAGAGAGCTTTTTAAATTAAATAAGGCATTAATTTTGCAAATAAAAATCATCTCAGAGCAGATGATGAATCTCAGAATTTTATAAAAATAATAAAGACGGGACGAAACGTTCGACTGAAATGGTCATATACCACTATTGCATTTCCCATAGGCCTACATTATAGCCTTTTGGCCTTCAATCAAATAAGAATGGCTGAAAAAAAACTAACTTTTCTTAAAGAACTATCTTATATACACTCAAAAATGATCAGCAAATTGGAAATAATGTAATGCTTTCAGCCTCTCATACTACACTGAAGGCGTCACCCTAGAATGGCAGTAAATAAATTGTACTTTATTTACTTTTTGTAAATATACCCTCAGTACAATTTTATCAATAAAATTGCAAATTTCAATCAAAATATCCTAAATGAACCTGTTTTATGCTGAAAATTTAACATTCTGATGTTTTATGGGGATTTGTTAAGATTTTGGTAATTTAATCTAATCAGAATCTATCTTTCAATCTGACTATATGCCCTAATAAACCCTATATCTTTTTCAACCAATCAGACACCCCAAAACAGTAGTGGTTACTGTATCTGACCTAAAAGAAAATGGTGTTTCAATTAAATGGCTCATCCATGTATAATGATGAAAAACATAAAATAACATAAATAACATGTAACATGTGTCTGTGAGCATTTTAAGTTGTTACGGGCCGTTTGGAATGATAGGAAGATGTAGATCCGGGTTTTATCTGACTTTAAAAGACTACCAGACCTTGCAGAGTAAGGTCAACAGGCAGATGTGCGACTTATGAAATTAATATGTCTTTTTGGAGTGTTTTTCGTTTATGTCTACTATTTCCTTCGTTACTTATATTTTGTTTAGTTTAAATTCCTTTATTCTGAGGTTTATATTTTGAAAACTAGCTGGACTACCAAAATCTGTACAGGACTACTTGATTTTGAAACTTGGGGGAAAATGTTAGTGTCAAACCCTGATTACGTGACCCAAAAATATTTTTTTGACTGTAATAACAGGCTAAAATTGCATTCTCAAATATTTCAAAATTTCCAAGGAAATATTTGTAGCTAGAATTGATAAGTATATGCTGTAAAACTTACTTCTGTGGGGTCTATAAATGTAACAAAATCTACTGCAAAGTATCCCATAATTCCTCTAGACTTGCACGAGTCTGCAATCCTGTAGCATGCTTTGTTTAGAACATCTGGCTCAACGGAAGATTGTGGTACAGACACGCCCCAGCAGGAAAATGGAGAATCTGCGTGGATCTGGTCCCCAACGCTGATGACGCTGACCGCCCCATTGGGTTCTATCAACATGTCTACAGTCAGCGTGGTGATGCTTTCTGATGGAGGACATGCTTCAATCACACCACCTGGTGGGAATAATTAGTCGCATGGTAATATATGCCATTAATAAAGGGTAATAATGGTTACATCTGTAGAGTATAAGTCTGTGTTATGCGGTCATCCAAAGGAAAGGTAAAACAGATTAAAATTGTACTGAAAATGAATTGTCTCTACAAACTGTCAATGTTGCCTTAAAACTCAAGTGACCACTCAAGCAGATATGACTAAAGACACAATTCGTAATCTTGCAGTATCCGAAAATATATTGCACAAAATTTGGCATGCCTCCGTGTAGAATCTAAATGGAGCACTTTTGTGATTTAACTTGAATGCAGCATGGTGAATTTTGTGTTGTAAACTCGTGAACTTCCAGTGCTTAATAGTAGTGTATTCTTGTGAGATGCAATTAATGATTTTTATTTCTGTTAACAAATGGCAACCCATTTCTTGTCACCTCTTCATTCGTCTTCTCTGAGGTTGCTTGCGATACAATAATCCATGTTGAGAATGTACTAAACCATTATCATTATCCATATTTTTTGGATAATTGCACAATGTTCATTGCATACCTTGACTAAGAAAAGATTTCAGGAACTTTTCCCATGATGGATATACTTTGGTATTGACTGGTTGTGCATGATTGTCCAATACGTCTGCTATTTCTGCATGTATTTTGGTGTAGGCTGCTTCCTATAAATAAAGTAAGCATGTAGTCACGATATAATGATCAGCAGTCGGAAATACCAGCTGACTGATGTACTGGAGATATTTATGCATGTCGAAACTTTTAGCGAACACTAATGTTAGCGCAAAAAACTTACCTGAGCTTTTTGTTGTAATATTATTATGATTGACATACTGGTATCTATGTGACATGGCCATGGGAAATATCAGATTTAATAGAGGGGAACTTGAGTCAAACCAACATGAGATTTGAAAAACATAACAACATGTAAGGTAAGGTAGGGCATCTCGAGTGAGAGAGAGAGAATATTTACCATCCTGGCCATGGATGTTCTTATAATCTTCCAAAGATGACTGTTAGTTAAAAATAAATAATGTGTTACAAAAACCAACACTCCCGAAGATTACCTGCGCCCATTTCTTGTTCCACTTGTCGCCGTATCGCTTTGCTTCCTTCATCGCCCAGGGGTAACATTTAAGATGATCGGAGATATCACAGTAGGCTATACCCCGCCCATCAAATTCGTCGTCAAGTTTGAACAACCAGCGTTTCACCAATAAGTTCTCTGTTACCAACTGTGCTAGACACTCATGAAGCTGAAATGCAGGATTTGATCTTGCTTTATTCATTACATCTGTAATGTCTGTTTCTTAAAGGTACTGTAGGCTTTTTTTGGAGGGTACAACCTACAGCCAAAGAATAATTTATGAACAAGTACATGTACTCATTGTTACAAAAAGGTCATGTGACACGTTACTGCAATCATAGGCTGGGAATAACATGTGACACGTTACTGCAATCATAGGCTGAGAATAACAGATGAATATTAAGAAATATTAAGTTGATTACATTCTGAATTTGTCCACCATTTAGAGATAATATAAACATATTTTGTATCAAATGTTGCAAATATATGAGGATTTTTCCGCCCTAATAATTGTTCAACTAGTGTACAAAAATTAAAGTTAATGAGTATGTCTGGACTACAACTTGTTATAAAGCCAGAGCTACAGATAAGCTTTTTGATCAATTGGCTATTTACCCATAGATATTTATTTAATTGGGCATCTCATGATTTCAATTGGGTAAAATAAAACAATAAAAGTTTGCGACATTGTTTTGGGGTGGTATTCCACTAATATTGCATACACAAAATCAAATAAAATCAGCTTCTTTTACAATAGGCTTTATACAAGGTGACTGGATGTCTCTTCAACAACCCATATATACATTGGTCAATTTGCATTGATTGTTTTATCATTTGACAACTTCGATTACTTTATTGGTACCCATGCTTTTTATTTTAACTGGGTATTTTGGTATTTTTAATTGGGTATTTAAGCAAATACCGCTTATCTGTAGCTCTGTAAAGCTATGCATATTTTAATAAAACTGTATTATTTTTTATATATATATACCGACTGACTTAAGAGAATACAACAATAAATGTCATTAATAAGTGACAAATGCACCGGAAAATCTTGACTCATGTGACATCCAAGTGTGACCTTGACCTTTGATGTATGTACCAGCTTCTTGACACACCTTCTCACTGTGATTAAAATCTTTGTGAAGTTCATGGAAATCCCTTCGGTTCTTCGAAAGTTATGGCTGAGACATAATTGTTTCGGACGGAAAGACGAACGGACAATAAGTCGGACGGTGCGATTATTATATTATATATTATATTATATTATATTATCCATTAGGGAGGCATAAAAATACTTAATAGGATAATAACCTGTCAATTTCCAGAAAAAAAAGCACTTGTATATTCTACAAAAAGCTATCACAAACTTACCTGGCCCAGACTATAGACGTCATATTCACTTGGAGGCATTTCCACGTTGGCACTAGCAAAGATTCTCTTGCACCCTGATTTTGTTGAGTAGAGATGGGCAACCTCGGGTTCTGGAGCGAATATTGGCACGTCTAAATACTCAGCGATATCAAGATCATCTACATGTGGAACATTTGTCACAATGTACGCCTCCCGACCTTTTATCAAGTTTTTAACTCTCGTTAATGTTTCTGGACTGTATTTGAGTAACGTAGAAAGGCACATTCTGTGAGTCTGCAAAACATTCAAAACACCGGTAAACACAGGTGGGTATTTTTTTTTAAAGAAACTAACCCTCCAAATAACGGCAAAATTGCACTACAAAATCGTGTATCAAAACTCTAGCCAGGTGTTCAGGTCATATAATAACGTATATAAAATTATGCCGATTAAAATATAAGTTTATTCAACAGGTTTTAAAACACCCATGACTGAATATGCGTAAAATGAATTATGAGTTGGTAACTCTTAATTTGATGCTCCAGTTTTGAGGTTTGGCCGGGCTGGTTAAAGCGGTCTATATTGTGTCTATGGAGTTTGGATTCTCAAAATAAATAAATTATATATATATATACCTTGTCGTCAATAAGTTAAGAACTGGTGTACATCATGATGTAATATTTGACTGTTGTTGGTGGGATACCTACTTTAACAATTGTTTGGAAAAAACTAGGATTAATGACCAAAATCTAGATGATATACATGTATACTATTTAAGACAATTTTGAAGGTTGATACGTTGTTTATAAAGGCTTGACTTGTTATACTAGTAATGACTCGCAGTTTGAGTTCGCGTTATTTACTCTTATATTTGCTGTCTATGACGTAGTAAGCATATTTTGCCATTACGTAATGTATTTGCTGTTGACGGTGTATATGTGTACCTTTGCATGATGGTGTATCATGGGTAATTTTGTCAATGTTTTTGACAAGAAAAAATTATTTGGTTGGGTTGGTTTTATGCAGCATTTTGATAATTTTTTGTTATTTATCAATAGAAGTATTCTTCACACTAGTTTCGTACTCATCAGTAACTAAAAGAGATGTGTTTTATCTTAATTTGAAACTGTTTTGTGTTGTAATACTATTTACTACGTTACTTTTGAGTAACATTTTATTTTGGGGAGAAATGAGAGGACTACATTTTCATGAGTATGTAGGCCAAGGGACCTTTTAAGATATTCTTTAATCGCCTTGAGATGTCAAGTGAAATCTTTAATCACAGTGAGATGTCAAGTGACTTCTTAATCACATTGAGGTGTCAAGTGACTTCTTAATCATATTGAGATGTCAAGTGACTTCTTAATCACATTGAGATGTCAAGTGACTTCTTTAATCCCCTTGAGATGTCAAGTGACATTTTAAGACATTCTTTAATCACATTAAAATGAATTAAATACAGCTAGGTGATTTCAGAAATAAATAAATAAACACTTAACCATACTTATGAGGTACAGTTATCAATTGGACAACTAAATTCTAGAACATTGTGGGAATTGAAAAACAACAATATACTCCACTTACTCCCAAACTTTTGAGACCGTGAAAACAAATTATATGAACAAAGTAAGAAACAATAACACAAAATCTGAATAGAAAATCAAAATAAATGCCAACAATGTATAACAGATAAACATTTAAAAAAGACAATTCACCATGATTGTTTGTTTTGTCCATTCTGTATCGCGCTGGAAATGAAGCATTATAACAATTTATTATTTACTTGTTATTCATTTCTAGATGAATAACAATGACATTCCAGTGACAGATAACTGTATAACTCACTGGAATGAATTATATTAATTATGTAATTAGTTATTTCAAAATACATAATATGATTAAAGGGACAATGTCCATAACTTTTAGCTTATAAAAGACAAAACAATTATGTTGATAAACATTCCACGCCCACCAATATTGAATATTTACTAAACAGAAACAAGACGTTTTGACAGAATTCCATAGCGGTACAAAAAAGTACTAAAATATATTTGGGTCTACACTTATGTTTTCCAGCACATATTTCACTGAATAGAAATCCGACAGTTATTTGCTTATGCTCAATATCTGCTTTATTTACGGACAGTGTCCCTTTAAACATGTAATCAGTTGGTTTAAAGGCGACTACAACAGCCTTTGCATCCAGTGTAAACCCAGATCAGCCTGCGAATAACTCACAGGCTGTTCAGGGTTTACACTGTCTGGCTGCTCATCAGTCATTTAACCAAAACACCCCTTTGTATCATAAATGGAATGGTCCAAATTCAAAGAAAGGACAATCTATTATACATACATAGCAGGGTAAGGGTTAATAACTGCTGATGTGATAATAATTCACTTTATCTTAGACTCGTGTTGCTACACTCGACCATGGAATTCTGTTGCCCAAGTGAATTATTGTCATATCATTTACTGAAGTTTCATGGAAATCTGTTAAGCGATTTCAGAAGATATTTAATTTTTAAAGAGACACACGGCAATCCTGAAGTGTTTATCAAACACTGAAATTAGGGTCTCGATCTATTTATGCAAGATCACTTTGGCTTTAAACCTGCTTGCATATAATTAAATAACATTTTCCTTGTTTTCGTCTTATTCTACCATAGGTATTGGTGCAATATAATCACCAGTTACTAGTATGCAAAAACAAATTTGCTTTACACTATTTCTATAATTAATATTAATGATTGAACAAACCCAAGTTATGGGGATACCGTGAGTTTTTAAAAAATAGATATTGCCATATGTCCCTTTAATTGCTAACAGGCGCCAGATAAAGGACTCCAAATGAACAAACATTCCGTAAGTTTGTCCGACTTTTGACTAGTACAGCTAAAAACCTTGATCTACTCCAGCAAGTCATTAAACAACAAAACAAGCATCCATAGAAAACTTACAGGGAAACTTTTGATTGCTTCTGGCACAATGATTTTGTATCTCTGTCCTAAATTAATCTGATCTTCCACGTTGCCTGAGTCTATTGCCGCCTTGAGGCCCAGGAGTTTTGAGTAGTACTGCAGAGTTTCCTCACTTAGAGGAACAGGGGAGATAAATATCACATCTACATTTGGGTCTGAAAACAAACAAGAGTTACCATTCATTCATTTTAATTGCAATAGACACTCCGGAATATGCCTCTCATGGGTTTTCCTGGTCACATGATGTAGGTACAAACAATTGTTATTGTTATAATGCTCGGAACAGTGAACTCAGACAAGACAATCAGTGCCCTTCAATGTGTGCTATCAAAGAGAAGATTAACAGTAAACCTACCATATTAGTACCTACATGGAAAACCCCATTCACACCAATTCCGAATATGAACTATTGTGCAAACAAGCATTGCAGGCAAACCTTGCACATTTTGTATGTTGAGAGAAAGTATCATTTTGACTACCGGTATGTAATTTTGTTTGTTTTTCTGTGTAGACACCTTCATATAGCATAATTATGTCTCTGAAATGCCTCTGCACAATGTACATTGTGAGGATGTATCCCCACTTTCAGTATGCCAGATTCAGGCCAGTTTGTACAATGAGACTGCAATACGATATGCTGGTGTTCTGATTTGCATCCCTTTCTGAAATGCTGTGCCAAAAAGTCTTTATTTAGTATGCTGGATGCAGGTTTAAAATTTTAAGAGTATTCCGGAGGTCAGAGGAAGAAGAGGGTACACCTCCATTGTAGCCAACTAACATTACAGATAGACATACTTGAACATGATAGTTTTGAACTGTCAGTGATTGTTTACCTCTAATGTCACACAGACGTGCCATCTGTGTGTTTTGACGTATACCAAAGTCGTGAATGCTGTCTCTGATCTCCTGATTAACGCCCAGGGAGGGGATGTGGATCACTACACGCTTGGACTTCTTGATTCTGTCCCATGATAAGGCCAGTTTCTGAAATGTGAAATAGTGGTCTATTAAAATATTTGTTTGCAATAAATTTCTTGTATTACAAAAGTTGTGCAGTTTAAATCAAGAAAAAGGCACTTGTTTTAGTCACAAGATCTCGACAATCATACTGGTATATTAAATGAATTATTTATCAAGAGAACAGAAATGTTTAAAGGTAAATAAACCTAAGTTAGCTTCAAATGAAACTGTTTACATCCATTAGTCTTATTTTCTTTCAACCCAACATGTTCCATTTAATACATGTCTATTTGTAAAGTTTAAACAAAATAAAAGTTATAATATTTTGGTCTATTTTCTGCCTTTGCTGATCTCAGTTGTGAAGTGTTATCAATATTACTAAGTAGCAGTTCTTTTATTTGTCAGCCATTTTAATAAATACACATTGATACAAAAGTGATTATACACAAACATTTACCAACATGGTGGGTGGGGTATAATAAACACTCGTACCTTTGCCCTCTTCCTGAAGCTCTCCAGGTTGTCCAGTCTCACTTGTTTCAGCTGTTGTCGCACCTTGGCCATCTTGATGTGCATGATCCACGAGATGGCAATCACGCCTGCTGCCCACTTCCTGCGGCGGAACTCCAGATAGGTGCTGCGCTCGCGATACATCTTCCACGTAGCCTGGATCTTGGCAGAGGCAATATCTCGCCCATTTGGTCCCTTGAATCTTCTTCCCTGGAAAAAATGGGAAGACCGATATATGAGGTTCAGGATTGGTAGTTTAAAGGCAGAATAAGCCTTTGTACAATGGTGGGTGGGGTATAATAATTCTTATTAATTTACTATTATATTGTGTCCCATGAACACTGTGCTTGTGCATAAAACAGATATAGCTTGCAGGGCAAAACTTTTACAGTACAACTGTTGTGTACAAAACAATCAGATTTCAACCATGGCTAATTTTAGGGTAAGTTTCAAATGAATTGTTTTAATTAACTTTGAGGGACATTTGGTGATTCATTTAATGATTGTGATATTATACATTAATACTCGACATTTCTGTAACATTTCAGTTAAAGTCAAAACAAACAACATATTGTGGCTTTAAAAGTTTCTTTGATCTTCATCTATTGGATCATATGTTCTTATCTTTATTATTTTTGAACAGCTTTTCGCCATAGTCACTCACACAGAGCTTGATCCTACTGTTAACATAAAGTGCAATACTACGCGTAAAACAATACACCTAGAAACACCTGTCAATACCCCGGTTCGAAATACGTGGCAATACCCCGGTTAGAAACACCTGTCAATACCCTGGTTTATTTAAGAATTTATTCCCAATTGCTGTTTTAGATGTCGGTAGTAAATAGCAAATTCCATGAGGCGTGTTAGCACTTAAATATTTCATATTCACGCAAACAGCACATAACAGTTCCACATTATACATTTGAAATGATATCAAATACAGTGTATGACTATAAATGATATTTATGAAGGTAGAAGTCTAGATATTGAGTTTTCTTGAAAGTACCGTTGGCCAATCCAAGTGTTGTTCTTGTTTACATCTATGAACACCATCAGTATTAACGGTAATGTACATTTCCGTTTTCAATCTACTGTTTAATTTTACTACAAACAATTCAAATCTTGAAATATCATTTTTTTTAAATTTTACGTAATAAACTATTCACCCAACTTGTTTATGTAAACAAATATCTAATCTCACACTTACTGGTCTTTGTAGAATGTTCTCAACATCGTCTCTATTTACAATACATGAGAGAAGGTCGTCAATACTGGGAGGTTTCTCAAGTTCAAACTCCTCTGCCAGGTCGGCCAACCTGAATGATATAATTTATATGCATTTTTCTGCCTAATAATGGGGTGACCTAATAAATTTTGCTTTATTAGGCACTGACCAATAAAGCAAATCAATGCGAAATCCCTCAGCGTTTATTGTAAGTCACGTTATCTGACGTAATAAAACAAACAAAAGACAACAACATGGCGGCGGCCTCGATAAGGTTAACATTCCGCGAAATAGATAATAATAGAAATACTTACGGAAAATGTGGATAATCTATATGATAATTAGTATGATAATCTATATGATAATTAGTATATTATGTCAGTGCCTTTTACTATCAAGTTTGTTAGGCAGACAGCATGAAAACGAAGAATGTGGAGGCTTTGCCGAGCCATTCTTCGTTTTCATAGCCTGACTAATAAATTTGATAGCAAAAGGCACTGACATGATATTCTCTATATATAGTCCCTTCTGTCAAACAAAGCTAACACGCAATAGTTATATCTGAAATTAGTGTGCATGTTTGTTTTTCCGTTTTTATAGTCATCCAATTTTTTAATACCACTGGAATGCGTTTACTCTACTGTGAGGTGAACACTCTCCGAATTGATTATGTCAAGCTTCTTTGGTCAACAAAGCAGGAACATGCATGTGGGATTCCATTTAGATTCCATTGAGTGAATAAAGCAGATTGTAATCTGGATGCCAGGGGCACAGCTGGCTGATTTTCAATTGTAGACCCAATCAAACGAACTTTCTAGTGGATATTGGAGCATGCTCCCTCATTTTTCTTTTTAGAATTAAACAAAAATGGTGCATTCTAATGAAACTTAGGAGACATTTTTGGGGAACAAGCAGAACTCCAAAGTTGTAATTTTTTTTTGACTGATTTCAAGATTTTATTCTAAATGTTGTAACAAAAAGTCTAAATTTCAGAATATTTAACAACAATACCCACCACCCATTTACCCCCTCCCCCTTAATTTTTGAATGCTTGTTCAGCGTTTATCTGGGAAAGGCTTGCAGTTCCTATAGGAGCAGCTATGTCACTGGACGCAGTAAAGTCAGTGATCCTAACAATCAAAATGCAATGATACTCTTGGCAAAGTTCTTTCAAGGTCATCTGTCAATGTGTCATATGTAGAATATAAATGACATACATTTCATGCATGTAAACAGTGAACTTTCCTTCATGATAAGTAAACACACTAATTTCCAGTGGTGTATTTATGTCCGAATGAAGTTTTTTCAGCTAAAGTAAACAAGTTCTAAAATAAAGTAATTGTGATGCAAAACTTACGATTATTTGCAGGACACTGACATTTTGGAATCAAATTAAAACGGATAATTATATGTCACAAACCTGTCTCCATTGATAAAGGCCACAGGAACAGCGAAGTTGGTCAGCATCTTCTCCAAATGCTTCAACATGGTTACGATACTGAAATACATGAGACATCCTTTGAAACAGAAATATCATCATCATAATCATCCATCATCATCATCATAGGCAGAAACAAGAAAGCCAATATCAGACTTATTTTGTTATAATCAACGCTCAATTATAAATGTTTTAAAATTAAATATTATCGAGCATGAACAGACATAGATATTTGACCAAACAGCATCTTTGTACTGTTTGCAGCAATATCCAGGACATACTTATGTGGACCAGGGATTGTATGGCACGAGGGGATTCAGTTCTATGAGGCATCAACATATAGAACCAAATTAGTTTTTTTTATGTTTATGTTTAAATCTCATGATGGGTCCAGATTCCTGTCCCCATCCCCACATTAAATCTGCAACTGTTGTTGACACCTACCTTCCCCACGTCAGACAGTAATGTTGTTTAAAGGACAGAAACTCCGATGATGTGTCCCTGATTCGACCATTCTGTATGGCAAATCTGTGTGACAGCATCTTAAAATCACCACTTGCAGGGGTTGTTGGTGGGGGCTGAAACACAGATTAAAAACATTATTATAATTACATATATAAGTCTGCCTGTCGAAAACAAGACAATTTCCTTTTAAAATGAAAGATAGTCTTTAAATAACCAGATTTGTTTTAAGAGCTATAGGTATATGTAAATCATATTCAAACTTGTTTAATACAAATAACTGAATACACTTATAGATATACCCCCATTTTTGACAATATGAGTGACAAGATGTCCACTTTTTCAAAATGTCTGTGCCATCTTTCAATTTAAGAGGAATTGTTTTCATTAAGATGTGAAATCAATTAATACAAGCATTACTGAAGAATTATGCCAAGAACATTTTAACATTCTGGATTAATTATTAGATAAGCCATTTTGGTTATTGCCACTGATAAGATGAATTGTATGATTATTTTGTTATGGTGAAATATCTAGTTATTATTATTTAGTGACCGAAGAATTGACATAAAACATACAAAAAACATTATATCAACTCTAAACTTGCATTAAACTATATGTGACTGTTTTATCAATACCTAAATGACAATGAAAAGTTAGAGTGAAAGAAGATTTAGTCCCATAACGCGGTCCTGCCTTAATTCCATTAAGCGATTGGAAAGCTTATATTAGCCAGATTTTATAACCGATATTTCGACAGTAAAACACGTTTAAAAACATTTTTTACTGAAACAATGCGATAACCTGTTTAGAATTACCTATTAAATGTTTTAATTTTACAATATGCAAACTTTTTAAGCCGAAATTAAAGTTTTATTTCATACCCGAGCCCGTTTATTATTGGAACACGTAATGCCTATAATGTTAAATAATGTTGGTATATAACTGTTTACAAAATAATCATTACACAACATAAATGAGTCTTTTATCAGACAATATGCTTCATCATGTAATATACATAAATATACCTTTTTCATTTCGCATTCATTAGATATCAGTTTTACAATTAACTCAAAAATATTTTTTAACAAGAAATCCGCGGATTCACATGTCTCGCCTAACGGGGGCGGTTCTATTAACATTCTAAATAAACACGGTGAAGATCAGATAAAAAATGAAGTAACTACAGATTTAACCAAGGAAAATATAATATAACAGTTTTCAACAAATCAAGTAGCGCCGACAAGAAATTTAAAGTAAAACTGTCAAAGGGCTATAACTCCAATCAGCGAACTGGAACAAAAGCGTGACATGCACAACTAGACATCTTACCGATGCTTCCTGCCAGGTTTTGTCGAAATCCAACTAGGTGTTTAGGAGGAGTAGCGTCAACAAGAAATTTAAAAGTAAAAACGTCAAGGGGCCGTACTTCATCAAAAATCAACAAACCGGAAAAAATGCAATAGCTAACACGGAGTTAACAAACACACAAAAAAATCAAAATCAAATAAAAAAATTCTAAAAAAAAATAGAGGCAAAAGATCTGGTTAAGTTTGGTAAAGATCAGATGAAAAATGAATTGAACTGAATTGGGTTTTAAGGCACACCAACACATGAAAAGGTTATATGGCACCTAACAGGCATGAACATGCCAGGCTCATCTTCCATGTACATCGAGATAAAATATGGAAAATGGGCATAGAACCTTCTCACCCTGAACTGCAGAGTTGCTGCAAATTCTATCTTAGAAACTCCATTTATGCTGGAGCCACGTTTATAGTTTTTCTGCCACTGCTCTTTTGATGCGAGCGAGATAGCACCTGAAACAATGCAGGGATCATGATGAAGACCTTTAATGAACATGAACAACAAATGATAAAATGAACATGAATTTGGAGGGATCCCTCTGCCTACCCCTCCAAAGGGATCTGCAGTGGCCCTATTCTTTGCCCCGTGACCAAACAGGGGTACCCGGGAACCACACGGGGCAGATGAAAAATGAAAGCCCTATCATATTAACAAGACAAAATATAGCATTTTTAACGAAATCAAGGACCATAACTCTGCTGTTACTGGTCCGATCTGGCTGGTTTTCAAACTTGTCCAAGCTTTCATTGATATTAACAATCTGTTAAAAGTTTGGTCAAGGTCGGATGAAAAGTGAAGGCCCTATCATCTCAACGAGGCAAAATATAGCATTTCCCACTAAACAAGAGCCATAACTCCACTGTTACTGGTCCGATCTGGCTGGTTTTTGAACTTGTCCGAGCATTAATTGATATTAACAATCTATTAAAGTTTGGTAAAGATCGGATGGAAAATGAAGGCCCTATCGTCCTAACGAGGTAAAAGTTAACAGACGACAGACGCCTTGGCCAGTAGAGTTAAAAAATCGTCAGCTCCAAAAAGTAGGCCAAGGTCATTGATGAATTCCATGTGTCCAAAAAGATGCACAACCCAAGACACGACTATGTCAAAATAGAATATTTTGTCTTCCAAAGATTACGCTATAAATAAGGTTTAAAACATCTAGTGCATAATTATAGTTCATGAGAAAGGGATGTAAATATAACAATTAAAGTTATCTGCCCTTTGCTTGGATGGTGAAGGTCACATCCACGTTTGCTTTGTCACGTTGCAATGTATCCCTCAAGATACAACTATAAGCAAATTTTGAAAGGTCTTAGTGCATACAGTTTGTGAAAAAGTGACCTAAACACCAAAGTTGAAGGTAAAAATTATAAGGTTATCTGCCCTTTGCTTGGATAGTCAAGGTCACATCCACATCTGCTTTGTCACGTTGCGATGTACCACCCTAGATACAATTATATAAACAAAGTTTGAAAGATGTAGTGCATACAGTTTGCGTGAAATTGACCTCAATGCAAAAGTTGAACCTAAAAATGATTAAGTTATCTGCCCTTTGCTTAAAGGGTCAAGGTCAATTCCACATTTGCTTTGTCACGTTGCGATGTACCACCCAAGATACAACTATAAGCAAAGTTTGAAAGGTCTAGTGTATACAATTTGTGAGAAAAAGACCTAAACGCAAAACTTGAATGTTGACGCCTTCGCCTTCGCCACCACCGGAAAAGCAACACCTGTGTCTCCTTTTTTTCTTCGAAAAGGCGAGACAAAAATCATTCATGCAAATCTGTAAAGCAATTCCTCTGGCTCTCTTTCATAAATAGAAGCTAAAGCATGATCTCGTAAGCCGTTGAAAATACTGCCATGCATGTACTGTATTATTTTCAAAAGGATGCCTTTTTTATTGTCGACTTGTGCGAACAGCAATGCTCTTGATACATTTTCAATATGCAATGTGCGTTTCAATTACTGTAAGAAATGATTATTTAGCATAATCAAAAGTTAGCGCACTAGACAATTTTCAATGGTTTTGGGCATATTAGTTCAATGGTGAATTAGCACTTGGCCATAGACTCCATTTTAATTTAGCGCTCTCGCACTGCAGAATTTAGGCAATTTCCGATTATTCCCTATCATCCAATTATTCCCGATCGGTCATCATCAATGCGGCAGTTTCGATTGCTTTTATTTGTTAATCATGCCAAATTTATGTAATGTGCTAAAACTTTATAAAATTAATTTAAGTGAGACATTATATTATTTTGTTAACAGCAGTTTATATTGAACGAGTACTCTTCTCGTTGAATTAGAAAATACTAATCTAAAGAACTGTGAACTAAGTACAATCATTCACAATCATTGTGTGTTGAAGGATTTCAGAGAAAATAGATGACTTTTAGTAAGAAAATCATTATTTTTTTAGCGTACATCTTGAATTAGAGCATGAACAATGTCCGCTAATAGCACTAAAATAAGATTCCCGCTAATTAATCATTTCTTACAGTAACTGAATTAAACAAACATGCAAAATATTATATATCTATGCTTGAAGGCAATACAATTTTATAGAAAAGTAGCAGAATCCATGTTCCTTAGGTTTAAGTAATTTTAATAATTGCTTGACATCTATATGTTTTTTTCTGTTGCAGGTGAAAAGAACACATCTTGAGATTGACTGTACAGTGATAGATGACACCAACAATGAAAGACAACATCTTTGTGGGTTTTAATACGACTACACATTTTGGTCTAAACTGAAAGTCAAAAAGAGTGTGTTGCCTGACCAGTTTAACATTGACAAACAAACTGGGCAATGTACCAGTTTGCGCTGTTTGTATCACTATCCTCAAAGCATTTTAAAGAACCACAGGAATCTATTTGTTAGTAAGACTAAGGCAGGGTGCCCAGATTCCTATGTCTCCTTCCCCTCTACCTGGGGGATGCTAGATAATAACCTATACAATATGTTGACGAATCGTTAAACAATTCAATTCACATAAACAACTGATTCAACTTTAAAGAAGGATTTTAACACCATTTATAACTGTTAGAACAACCAGACAATAAATGTACACAATAAAAGTAATTTTCACAATTCAAATTTTTACAATTTTGATTAAGTAAGCTATGAAAAACAGCTGAATTAGATAACAAAATACAAAACAAATAAAGTTAACCAACAAAACTTAACCTGATTTATCTGAAAATTAGCACAAGAGTTTAATTCAGCAACATAAACATACTATTCGGGATCCTGCACTTCTGAGAATAAAAAATTCATTTACTCTTAAAAAAACAACATACTCTCTACCATCCCAAGATGTGAATGAACATGTATATGTTTTGTCCAGAAAAACAGACAGTTTGCACACACACTCTCTCCCCCACCACACACAGACCTAAAATGGGAGAAAATGCAATACATTCTGACAGTGCTTGCGTGCATAGCTCACATGTAGTCATGGCATAACATGGCTGACATGTTGTCACATGCATAGACACACAGTATTTAACAAATATTGACAGTGCTCACGCATGAATATAATAACAATGGTTATTTTCTGTGTATGTGCGGAAGAAAACATTCCAAATACCTGCAGTTTCACAACACAATATTCAACATGCTCCGTGTATACATAATTATATATATATATATTTATATAATATGTGAACACAATGTCTCTTCATACACCGAATACCGGTACCAATGCTTTCATTATACAATATGCATGGGACATGTGCAAGTGCTTAACTCTACCTTTCTATGGGGTCTTAGCTGAAATCATTTACAAAATATTCAAACAGGTTTTAAAAATATCCATTTTGTTAATAAATGGTTAGTAGGCAGTTGAGAAATGAAAGGAAAGAAAGTTATCATGTGGTAGAACTGGTTTGTAATTAATATAAACATAAATCAAATCTATGAAATGAAAAATAAATGCATACCGATAAAAAAGAAGAAAACTGTGTGCATCTATTCTTCTGAATTTTGTTCAGAATTATTTGCATTTCTTTGCTGCTGCATGAGTACAATACATTTGAGTGTACAGAGATATATAGATTAGAAGGGTACGTGTTCCACGGAAAACTTGTGTCGCCTGTCGTGTGCTTATTTCTATTACATTTTATGAAAAGGGGTATAACTCTTGTCAAATTGAAAGTCACAGTTATTGGGCATGTGTAATGATACTCTTTGGGGTAAGATGAAGACATGTGAAATTTCGTAACATAGGTCAAATACTTTTCCAGTTATGTCAATATTTTGCAAAGTTATGAGCTAGGTCAGGTTACAGGTTAAAGTTTTATGAAAAGGGGCATGTACAGATATATAGAAAAAACGGGCTGCTGGAATATGTTTGCGTGTACAGATATAGAAAAGACAGGCTGCTGGAATATGTTTGAGTGTACAGAGATATAGAAAAGACAGGCTGCTGGAATATGTTTGAGTGTACAGATATAGAAAAGACAGGCTGCTGGAAAGGATTTGAGTGTACAGAGATATAGAAAAGACAGGCAGCTGGAATACGTTTGAGTGTACAGAGATATAGAAAAGACAGGCTGTTAGAATATGTTTGAGTGTACAGATATAGAAAAGACAGGCTGCTGGAATATCTTTGCGTGTACAGAGATATAGAAAAGACAGGCTGCTGGAATATGTTTGTGTGTACAGAGATATAGAAAAGACAGGCTGCTGGAATATGTTTGAGTGTACAGAGATATAGAAAAGACAGGCTGCTGGAATATGTTTGCGTGTACAGATATAGAAAAGACAGGCTGCTGGAATATGTTTGAGTGTACAGAGATATAGAAAAGACAGGCTGCTGGAATATGTTTGCGTGTACAGATATAGAAAAGACAGGCTGCTGGAATATGTTTGAGTGTACAGAGATATAGAAAAGACAGGCTGCTGGAATATGTTTGCGTGTACAGATATAGAAAAGACAGGCTGCTGGAATATGTTTGAGTGTACAGAGATATAGAAAAGACAGGCTCCTGGAATAGGTTTGCGTGTACAGATATAGAAAAGACAGGCTGCTGGAAAGGATTTGAGTGTACAGAGATATAGAAAAGACAGGCCGCTGGAATATGTTTGAGTGTACAGATATAGAAAAGACAGGCAGCTGGAAAGGATTTGAGTGTACAGAGATATAGAAAAGACAGGCTGCTGGAATATGTTTGCATGTACAGATATAGAAAAGACAAGGCTGCTGGATAATGTTTGCGTGTACAGATATAGAAAAGACAGTTTTTGCTGGAATATATTTGAGTGTACAGATATAGAAAAGACAGGCTACTGGAATATGTTTGAGTGTACAGAGATATAGAAAAGACAGGCTGCTGGAATATGTTTTGAGTGTACATAGATATAGGAAAGACAGGCTGCTGAAATACGTTCGAGTGTACAGATATAGAAAAGACAGGCTCCTGGAATAGGTTTGCGTGTACAGATATAGAAAAGACAGGCTGCTGGAAAGGATTTGAGTGTACAAAGATATAGAAAAGACAGGCTGCTGGAATATGTTTGAGTTTACAGAGATATAGAAAAGACAGGCTGCTGGAATATGTTTGAGTGTACAGATATAGATAAGACAGGCTGCTGGAATATGTTTGAGTATACAGAGATATAGAAAAGACAGGCTGCTGGAATATGTTTGAGTTTACAGAGATATAGAAAAGACAGGCTGCTGGAATATGTTTGAGTTTACAGATATAGAAAAGACAGGCTGCTGGAATATGTTTGAGTGTACAGAGATATAGAAAAGACAGGCTGCTGGAATATGTTTGAGAGCACAGATATAGAAAAGACAGGCAGCTGGAAAGGATTTCAGTGTACAGATATAGAAAAGACAGGCTGCTGAAATATGTTTGCGTGTACAGATATAGAAAAGACAGGCTGCTGGAATATGTTTGAGTGTACAGATATAGAAAAGACAGGCTGCTGGAAAGGATTTGAGTGTACAGAGATATAGAAAAGACAGGCTGCTGGAATATGTTTGAGTTTACAGATATAAAGAAAAAACAGGCTCCTGGAATACGTTTGAGTGTACAGATATAGAAAAGACAGGCTACTGGAATATGTTTGAATGTACAGAGATATAGAAAAGACAGGCTGCTGGAATATGTTTGAGTGTACAGAGATATAGAAAAGACAGGCTGCTGGAATATGTTTGAATGTACAGAGATATAGAAAGACAGGCTGCTGGAATATGTTTGAGTGTACAGATATAGAAAAGACAGGCAGCTGGAAAGGATTTGAGTGTACAGAGATATAGAAAAGACAGGCTGCTGGAATATATTTGAGTGTACAGAATACAGAATACTTTATTTATCCCTCAGTTCATATGAGTTGTAACACCTGTAACTACAAGTTCCAACCACCTTTATTGTGTAATATACCAAAACTATATATAAAGAAGAGGAGGGGTTCTTGTCCACCTTATGTGTAAACATGTTGTTTGACCGTTAATTAAATATAATAAAACAAGCATACTTACAAGCCACTTTACAAATTTAAACAAATGAAATTAATGAAACTTATACAAGACTGCAATCAACTCTGCAAGATTTTGTACCAGTACATTATCATGTGACATCATTTTATTTGGTACAGACACCATCCAATCAAAACTTACAAAAAAAACTATGGTACATCAGTGCTACAGCTAGACATTTGAAATGTAGGTCAACCTTATAATGAATTTCGAAGCATTTAAATGGGGTCCTTCAGTATTTTCCTGGGGTCTAAGGGGTCCATTTTACTGACAAATAATAATATCTTCTTTTCTAAAGAGCCAAACGATAATGAACAAGCTTATTAAAAAATGGCTCCTCATATTTTGACTGATATGACATTTTTATCATCAAATGGAACTTTTTTTATATTCTATTACAAATGCTCGCAATCAAGTCATAATTAAAGAAACTTAGGGTCACGCTGTATCTGCACAACTGCATTATAACAGTATACAGTGATCTCCCATTTACAGGTCAGATCAGAAAAAAGAAGCAGTATATATTAGAGAGAATAAGTTTAAAAGCATAAAAGCTGTAAATATTAGGAATTGTGCAATTTAACACCAACACAAATCAACACATGGGATATAAAGTATAATGCAACAGAGGCTATACCAAACATTGTGGGGAAATAAGATTAATGTAACAGTGATGTAAGCATGATGGTCCACTCTCGGAATCTCTTACCGCCAAGATTAAATCAGACGACATCTGCTTCTTTATCATTGAAACACATAAACATTTATAATATACATATTGCAACTAGTTAAAAGCAACATTTCACATTTGAAAAGGAAGTACTGAGTTTTTAATGTATATTTATTCAGTCAAACCTTAATAAAGTGACCACTAGCAGGGGCGTAACTTGCCGATTTTAATTCGTAGGCCTAATCTATTGAGCACCGCAGGCGCAAAGTTGCTAATGCGGTTTAAAGGCCTGCTACCCCAGATTTTTTATTATAAAAATTCAATATAAAATGGTGCATTCTAACAAGTTTGGGGAGACTTTCTATTTGTCTATTTGTAACTCCAAAATAGTAATCTTTTGAAAGGATTACAAGATTTGATTGACGAAAAGTTCTTCTGAACATTATCGGAAAAAATCTCAATTTTTACTACAAAACCCTTCACCCCAACTTATCTCCTCCCCCTTAATTTTAGATGCATTTTTAGCCCCTTAAGATATTTATATCTGGTTAAAAAGTAAAGGCCCAGGCCTGCAGTCAGCTGGATTAATAGATTATATTATATATTCTGTGATGAATTATAGAAATTTCCCAGTTTGAGAAAATCTATAACATATCCCTTCCTCTACTGTGCTATCTCGCCTAGTGTGCAAGATAGCCAAATGTTATATAAACTAAACGATAGACGTCACGATATTACGTCACGAATTGACGTCATGATATTACTCCGCGTTGTCGCCAAAGGAGTGACAGAAGAAGGAACACTTGTGTCAAAAGACGATTGAAAAGAAATTCATCACAGAATATATATTATATAGTTTAATTAACATTTTTGTCGTGATACTGAAAATAATTCACTCGTGAGAAATATTCTTGAGATACAGAAACTTGTGCAAAAACGCACTCATTTTTATATCGCAAGAATCTTTCTCACTTGGGATTTATTTCCCGCATCACTTCAACAATGTTTATTAAACTCTATGAGACTTTTTCTAAAATGATCGCATGACATGATTATATACAGGTGGTCACTTTAGCGGGTTTGTCTGAATCCAAACAATACAACACAGGTCTGACAAGCAGTTAAGATTATTATGTAGCATTGTCTTGTATTATTTTATTTGTTAGATATTTCTTTCATTTTTTCTATTGTTGCCATGTTAAAGGAGCACACAGTAATCATGACTTTTTTAGAAAATCGAGCCGTCCCGTTGGTTTTTCTACATAACTTGCATTTGTTCAATCATTAATATTAATTATAAGATTAATTATAAAGCAAATTGTTTTTGCATTTTTCTAACTGTTGATTATATTGCACCATTAATATATTCAAACCTATGATAGAAAATCGAAAAAAAATGAAAACTCAAAAAGAAAAAATTTAACACATGCATGCCAGCAGGTTTCAAGTTAAAATGATACTGGATAAATAAATCAGGAAGGTGATTTTTTGCTTGATAATAACTTCAAGATTGCTGCTTGTCCCTTTAACTCACATGATTTTAAATTTCTTTGATATCAACGTTTTCTTTACAACACAAAATACAAACTCGAAATAAACGGAAATGAAACTCAGCAAATCTCAACATACCATGGGTTGTAGTGGCATCTCATAAGTTTTCATGGTTGCTGGTGTTTTAACTTTCATAGTGGATGTTGCCGATGTTCCCCGTGATTTGGCAGATGGTCCCCGGCTCATTGATGTACTGGGGAGTGACTGGGGGTGGGGAGGGATGACCGGCATCTTGGCCATGGTTTCTGATGCTGTCTCATAATTTCTTGTGGTAAGGTCGAGTCTGACTCCGGCCAAAGCTGGTGTCATCTCTGTGAAAAGATTACAGTAAGGGTATTAGGATATAAATGTTTAGAGAAACACTTGTGCTGTTATTCTCTAAGGTTTACAGAAACAGGATTTCGACTATAAGAATATTTCATGGGCATCTGGTGAAGATAGGGAATTCCAACACGAGGTATAACTGTTTTTATCGGATCCGAGGCTCTGCCAAGGTTCCGATTAAAACAGTTATACTCAGGATTGAAATGTCCATATCTGAACCGGATATCCTTGACTGATTCTTTTTCTTGCAAAACTTTTACATTTACATTCTGCATACTGATGTCGCCAACTACTAACATTTTGCATGTTTATTTACACAACGACATCAAGCAACTGTCATTGTTGATATCAGCGCGCGCCTTTTATCTTCCCCATGTGTAAGATTAGGCTTTCCATCACCCATGTAAAATGCGAATAACCTTACCCGGTATGAAAGAAAACATGGTATTACAATTGCCACATTACTAATTTCTTTAACCCTTTCGATGCTAAATTTCAAATGTCGTCTGCTAAGATTAAAATTCAAAACTTCCAGTGCTATTTTATATGTAAAGTGTTATGGAAAACATTTTACCAAGTGGCGATTAGTGAATTATACACAGGTTGATTTGGGTTTGCATTGGTCGTAAAAATAGATTTTTAGCTCTACTGATCAAAGATCAGCAGAGCTTATGCCGTGGTGTGGCGTCCGTCAGTCCGTCCATCTGTCTGTAAACTTTTTTTGTAGTGACTACTCCTCTGAAACTACTGGATGGATTTTCATGAAACTTTACAGGAATGTTGCCCATGAGGTCTAGTTGACCCTAGCAAAAATTCACATTGCCACAAAATCCAAAATAGCCACCAAAGCTAAAAATAGATTTTTAAAAAACAAATTTGTAGCACTTGACTACTTCTTGAAAACTATAAGTGATATTGGATAAAGGACTTTTTCTAAAATGATCAGCATGACATGAAGTTGGTCTTGTCGAAAATAATTCTGATTCGTCATTAAACATGGCAGCCATCTTTGTTTACATAGTTATATAGTAAAAACTTGTAGCGACTACTCCTCTGAAACTACTCTACAGATTTTCATGAAACTTCACAGGAATGGTGGACTTGATGTCTAGTTGATACTAGCAAAATTTCAGATCGGCCAGAAAATCAAGATGGCCACCACAGCTTAAAATAGATTTTAAAAAAAAAGCTTGTAGCACCCATTTTTTGAAAATTATAAATGAAATTGATATGGGACTTTTTCTAAAATGTTCAGCATAAATGACATTGGTCCTTGTCGAAAATCATTTTGATTCATCATTAAACATCTTTGCTTACATAGAGTTATATAGTAAAAGGCTGTAGCGACTACTCCTTTGAAACTACTTGACAGATTTTCATGAAACTTCACAGTAATGCTGATCTAGCTATCAAAACCTACAGTAGAGCTTCAAGGTCATTGACCTCTTGTTTTGACTGTGGCAGCGAAAGGATAAACAACTTGTGAAT
This sequence comes from Cyrtodaria siliqua, assembly GCA_037043455.1. Classification (NCBI taxonomy): domain Eukaryota; kingdom Metazoa; phylum Mollusca; class Bivalvia; order Adapedonta; family Hiatellidae; genus Cyrtodaria; species Cyrtodaria siliqua. The sequence goes on along the minus strand of JAWPHD010006721.1, from coordinate 4,550 downwards.
TAGCCAGTCTAGACTAAAAATTCATGGCTTTTGATATCACTTGTCTGTATTATTTAATACAACTACTAAAATCACTCAAGGGTCAGGTGGCCTAAGAAGGTGGCCAATTAACATGACGCCAGTTGTCAATCATTTATCCGTTTCAACCAATCAAACCAATATGATACCTCCGACAAACAATAGCACGTGCAACTGTATTATAATAAAATCTGTTGTCAATATTCTCTGACATCAACAATAGGGCAGAGATATCTAAGTGCTGGTGTCATGTTATTAGTACAATCAAAGTAACAGACATGCAATGCAGAGTTACTGGTACCCCAGTTTTATACCTGGTGTGCATGGTGGTTTATTTCTATCTTCTGGGTTGTGTAAAGCCATTAATCTGTTTTTGATTGGGGAAGGATCCAGTGTGAGCATTGCTGCAGGAGGAATTAAACCTCTTTCAATCAAACTAAGTATGCCCTTTCTTGCATCGTCCTCATTAATAGGTGGCGGGGCAAGCTGTAAAAAAGAAATCGCATAGAATTATCAATAAAGGTTAACTGAGCTACAGAAAGATTTTATGACCTCTCACACAGTATACTAATTGATTGAAAGGGGGAAAACCTAGAGGAGATATAATGAATGAAATGGGGTTTTCATCCCATTTAACACATGGTAAGGTTAAATTGAGACAGCGACCTTAGAAGGAGATCTCAGAAGGAGATGAGATGAAGTACGAAGAATGAAGATTCCCATCAGACTTGCCACTATTCGGGCTCAAACCCATGTCTGCATCTCTGACGGGCCAGACTTTATCGACTGAGCTACTAAGGCAGATGATTATATACATAATATGTTCTATTGTATATCAAACGTATACCACAAGTATGGTCAAATAATGTTGGAGTTATACATTATACAGAGAAAATAGTCAAACTTCGCAGTTCAGATCTCCTTTTGTCCTGTGTATATATACAATTTCAGCGAAAATATACGATTTTTTTGAAGACAGGTTTTAATAAAACAGCAATATTATACTGGCTAAAGAATATAAATAGGCATCGGACACCTTCACCTGACCTTTTGCACATCCACTTTCGATGAACACTTGATGACAGCGGCCTAAATTCATCAAATGTTTGAGCACAAGAATCAGACTCAGACTCAAAATCTCATTTCTTTGCAAACCCTATCAACAAAAAAGATGGGTAAGAATTTTGATTTTCAGACATTTTTTGTTAAATTACCTTTAAAACTACTCGTTTCTGTAAGTAAATATAGTAATTTGCTTGTAAAATTGTTTTCATTTGGAATTTAAAAAATTGATTTTTTGAGTCGAGTCCGATTCTTGTGCTCAAAACTTTGATGAATATTAGGCCAGTTTTGCCATGATATGGAGTCAAATCGAGTGAGCCAGTGTATTGTCATATACGGTAGTTTGATCATGTGTTTAAGTTGGCAAGAACATCGAAGGAATTTAACGGAATTAGCGAATTCATAATAAAAAAAATGTCTGACTATAATTATCTGACATTTATGTATTGTGTTAATCATTACTCCATCTGTAAAAGCATGAAAGAGTTCTGACTATAGAAGCAAAACAAAAACATACACATTGTACCATCTTATACTGACTGTTGGCGGGTAGCATACATTTGCAAACTAAAGCGCAAGTTTTACTATACATTTTCATACTGCAAAGAAATTTCTCGGTTTTGATTTTTCAATGCATTGTAGATATCAAAATAGAAATTGATTTGAAACATCTTGGAAGAATTTGCTATCTGAAATGGACCTGTAAAAAGCAGTGAGGCTCCTGCAGGGGACCAACGTGTTGAACTATTCAAAATATGGTTAAACATATTTAACCTTCACTATGAAATGTTATGATATTTTGATTCTGTCTATATACATAGTTCTATGTGTGCCTCATTCATTTAATACACAAAAACAAAATGGCTGAGAATATGCTGCTGATTCGCAGTAGAAACTGCCGACTATTTCTTTCTTAATAATTCTGCGTTTTTCATGTTGGGTATAAAAAGCTGACATAATAGTAAATAGTGTTGTTTATAGTTTTAAAGATGAAAAAAAATAAAAATATATATATGATAAATAACTTTTTAAAATACAGTATAAAATATCCATCAAATTTGGGGACATATAGTGCTGACTCCATGTATGTAAACATTTAAGGACATCATGTCTCTGGAATAAAATAGGGGTACGATAAGGGGAAATTGGCTGAATGGAATGTTAAAAAGTGTTAAAATGTTTTTTTATATAAATAATAAGCACTTTGAAGTATGAAAAATTTGTTATTTCGGAGTTTTGAAGGAGACATAGGCTCACATTCACTGCCTGCTGATTGCTGTAAAAATGTTCAAGAGTTATTTGCAGGAGAGACACAACTCACTGAACGATGACATTAACAAGACAATTTACAAAGTGATCACTACATGTCAGCCCTACTCTGAAGGTTACACAATTACATTCATGCTGGTCTTCTACACTATGGCAAAGTTCAAAAACAATAACAAGTAACATGCATAGTTTCTATCTAATCTTCAAATTTAACTCGGGGGACACACTTGTTTCTGGATTATTTCTATGTATACTCTCAAACAATGGATATTTCATCATGATACTCTGAACTTTGTCAGCTGATGATCTTTCAATGAAACTTGGTAGAAATAAAAAAAAATTGAAATGGCAAAATAAAACTGTTTTTATTCTTCTTTTTTTTTTATACATTCTTTCCTTTGTAAACCCCTACATGTAAATTTAACATTTTTTGTCAGTACTTTGAACACTTTCAAAAAAATCAATAAAAAATCCAGATTAATTTGAAAGATATAACAAAGCAGTAATGTCCAGAAACAAGTTTTGAACAAAATATCCACTCAGGTTGGATTTCAACCATCTCACCATTGATGAAGAAAATGTTTGCTCAAAACGTGCTGTATCTGATACCAGAAAATGTCTCTGGAACGTGTTTTGAAAATTAAGAATTTTATATTACAAGACACCTTATTAGAAAAAAGTGTCCATTTTTTTCTCTCTCCCTTTCCATTTTTTTCTCTCTTTTTAATAACATAAGTATAAACACACACACAATGCACACAACGGAAATCTGAACAATTTCAATTGCATCCTCCATCATCAACTTGAAGAAGGGGTAAATTAATACTAGTTCCATGGTGCAGTAAGTTGAGCATAATGTTTTATTGTGCTTTTCACCAGCTGCAGAGAAGGATTTGAAGTGAAAAAATATGTCTAATCTGGGAGTTGAATTATGAAGAGTTATTATTGAGAGTTCCACGCAAGACTGTCATAATTACATATAAAAGATACAACAGTTTTGAATGCTCATTTATAACATTAGCAGATCTATGACTCACCTGGGCATCTACCCTGTTAGCCTTGGGCAGGACAGCCAGAGGTTCCACAGTCGTTCCCATGATGGGCTTGGTGGCGGGCTGAAATTAAAAGTATTATACACATATGTATCATAAAGCAGTTAAAGCCATAAGCTTTCTATTTCTATCTTATTGTAAGCCAAACTTCGATACTATTATTTTTTTAGGTGACTAAACATGGAATAAAATAACCATACCTTAAAGCTGCACAATCTCTACTTATATAAAGAAATAGCCAGTAATTCCACTGTGGTTAATAATAACTATGTTTTGAAAACTGACACTGTAATCTGTTATATCATGTTAATTTTACTAAAGAACAGTCTGGTGATAAAATTGTTCCTTTGAAAAAATATCCGCCGAAAGAATCCATTTAATCTTATCTAATTTTTCTGTAAATAAAAACTTGTTTCCGCTACATTTAAAGCATGACTCTTGTAGAATTCTGCAATAAAAAAGTGCAATTTTTAACTTTACCCTGCCCAAAAAACATAAACACACACACACACCCAATATCTCAAAACCATTCTTCACCACCATTCAAATTGCATGTTTTAGAGTATTACGTAATGTTTTAACCACTTCATGCTATTAATAACCATAAGCTGTGCATATAAAATTGAACTCAAAATGAAGGACTCCACAATAACATTTGACAACTTGGCTGTATGCTTTGTATCTTCTTTATTTAAATGTCGGGTTAAACCCTAAAATAGTTTCTTGGAGCAGATAATTATGAAATGCTGCTCTTCATTAGTCATGCTGCAAGCTTGAAGCAAACCAGCATCATTATACTGTGTCACTTGCTAAATTAACATCATGGCCTTCGATCTTGTTTAATTACCTGTTAATTTTGCAATCTCAATTACAAGTAATTTTATAGCAAAAAATTTGCCTTTTATTGGTTAATACTGTTTAAAATAGCAAAGTTATATTAATCACTGTTAGCTCTAACTTATCTTTGTCATTTGCCACATTTTACAATGTATAAAATTACATGAGCCTTGCTTTACCCTGTGTAAACTTAAATTTGCCCTGCTGTACTATATGTAACCTTAAATTAGCCCTGCTGTACTATGTGTAACCTTACATTAGCCCTGCTGTACTATGTGTAACCTTCCATTAGCCATGGTTTACTATGTGGAA
>JAWPHD010006720.1:0-140166 GCA_037043455.1 Cyrtodaria siliqua | reverse complement strand
AACCAGACAACTTATTAATCTGTGTGATTGAGGTGATTAATCTGTGTGGTTCAAGGTTTACCACCACTAATTACATGTAAACCTCCGAGGTGTAGTCGAATGTAGTTCCTATAATAAAAAGTAATCCTCCTTTTTTGATGGAAATGGGCATTATAAGTAGGAGGGAAACTGCCCAATTCTGTTCGATTTTGTGGTTGTATGTATAAGAAGCATATTAATAGGTTTTAATGGATCACAAGCTTACACTTTGTGAGCAACCATCACTGAAAACAGCTGTACCCTTGACCTGTTTAGTAAACAAACAAGAACTTTCTTACATGTCTTGTGACCCCACCTTTTCTGGTGATTTTTCAAGTGGAAAATTAGTTTTCTCTATGAAAATAACACTGCTGCTTTATCCATACTTGAGTTGAAGCAAATCATTAATATGTGACACTTTAACATTGGTGTCTATGGGGAAATTAATTAGTGGTTTCATACCTCAAGTGCTGTTGGGGCTGATGATATTAATTTGTGTGATTCAGGTGCTATTTAGACTGATGATGATTAATCTGTGTGATTCAGGTGCTGTTGGGGCTGATGATAAGAAAGACGATGCAAGCGAAGCTGATACAGGCGAGGATCCAGAAGAAGCTGAGGCACGGAGAGAGATAGAGGAGAAACGAAAAGAAAAACACAGAAAAATGGAGGAAGAAAGGGAAGGAATGAGACAATCAATACGAGATAAGGTTAGTCAACTGAAGATGAATTAAAACAATTTTAAAGAAAACTACAAGAATTTTACAGGTAAATTCCCAGTATATTGTATGTTGAAGATTTCTCTTTGCTTCACACACACATTCTAATAAAGACCTATATACACTGGTTACATCAAGGTCAAGCTGTTGCCAAACAATCGATAGATATGTCATCAATAACAGTTACTGACAATACCATTTCTGAGCAAAAGTTTATCCTGTGTCTTGAATTCCAAGCAAATACATCATGATTAAATTCTGATTCTCCGTCCCCTGCCTAATGGCTGTATGCGGGTTTTAAGGGATTTATTAGTAGTGACAGTAACATGAGTCGTGGACGCGACACAATTTAAATTTGTTGAATTGCACATTCTTAACTAGTAACTTGACTATAAAAAACATTTTGATAAACAAAACAAGTTTCAGTAGTGGAGAATCAGACACAAAAATTGCACATCCTTGACCATGACCAGCAACCTTTACCTTGACCATATGACCCCAGATTTGTAACGAAGCTAACTTTCTATTTACCATAAATGTTATGCCATTGTCTCAATCTGTTTAAGAGTCCTAAATGGATCCGGGTAAAAACATGCAAATCCAAATTGAATACACGGATACAGGACACACCATCTGGTAATGGTACTTCCAGCACAAGTTTCATCTAAATATCTCAATGAGTTTTTACACCATCGAGAGTGGTTTACAATCTGTACACCATCTAGTAATGACAGGTACAGGCATCAAGTTTCATCCCAGTATCTCTCGAGAGTGGTTTACAATCTACACCATCTATTAATGACACTTTCAGCCATCACTTTTCATTCCAGTATCTCTCAGAGAGTGGTTTACCATCTAGTAATGACACATACAGGCATCACGTTTCATTCCAGTATCTGTGGAGAATGGTTTACAAGTTGTACTCCATCTAGTAATGACACGTACAGGCATCACGTTTCATCCCTCAGTCTCATGTGATTCACAAGTTATACAACATCTAGTAATGACACGTACAGGCATTACGTTTCATCCCTATATCTCATGTGATTCACAAGTTATACAACATCTAGTAATGACACGTACAGGCATCATGTTTAATCCCTATATTTCATGTGATTCATAAGTTATACAACATCTATTATTATACCTCACTCAAAATTCTCTATGTAATTTCCCCATTCCCGATCAGTCAACAATTGGTAATGTTTCATGGTAATGTTTCATGGCATGAAACATTATCTCGTGCTTCTAAAAAAATAAAAATAAAAAATAAAATATATTTGCTGATTAAATGAATTTTGATGTTTGGTATTATATAAATATCACATCCCATGGAGGGTGATAGAACATATTGTCAACCCGAGATTGGTAATGTCCACCGAGGCTTGTGATATTTATATAGTAACGACACGTACAGGCATCACGTTTCATCCCTATATCTCATGCGATTCACAAGTTATTCAACATCTAGTAATGACTCATACAGGCATCACGTTTCATCCCTATATCTCATGTGATTCACAAGTTATACAACATCTAGTAATGACACGTACAGGCATCACGTTTCATCCCTATATCTCGTGTGATTCACAAGTTATACAACATCTAGTAATGACACGTACAGGCATCACGTTTCATCCCTTTATCTCGTGTGATTCACAAGTTATACAACATCTAGTAATGACACGTACAGGCATCGCGTTTCTTCCCTTTATCACATGTGATTCACAAGTTATACAACATCTCGTAATAACACAAACGTGCATCAAGTTTCATCCCAATATCTCAAGCAGTTTACAAATTATGGGCCAGACATGAAAGACATAGAAGGAAATGCAATTATAATAATGAAAGAAGGTTGTATTGTTTCCCAGCAAGCATTTATGTCACCATCACCTACATGTAGACCAAGAAAAAAGGCAAACTGATATTCTGAAGCACTTTATGTATGCAATAATCTAGCGGGTGATTTCTAAATTACACAATTCTGATGTTTAGTCGGACTTGCGAATAAGAAAAGCCAATATTCGAACAAGTAAAATTGATGAAGCTAGTGATGCTGAATGAGGGATCACCCAGAGCTAATGTATTTTATGTAAATTACAGTCAGCTGGGACAAAACGGCAGAGTTATGGCATGCGATATCAGTGCACAATATTCCTGATTTCGGAAATCCATAACAAGTTATATTCATCATGAGATGGAACTTTAGATAAAAGCTGATTCTGGTATAAATTCAAGATGAATGCCTTTAACCACACTGTTTGAAGAAAAAGCGGATAAGTTGTGGTTGGTCCCCTCTCTCTGTCAGTTTTGAATTGAATTCGGGTTTTAAGGCGCACCAACACATGAAAAGGTTATATGGCGCCTAAAAGGCATGAACATGTCAGGCTCATCTTCCATGTACATCGAGATCAAATATGGAAAATGGGCCTAGAACCTTCTCACCCTGAACTGCAGAGTTGCTGCAAATTCTATCGTAGAAACTCCATTTAAGCTGGAGCCACGTTATTGTTTTTCTGCCACTGCTCTTTTAATGCGAGCGAGATAGCACCTGAAACAATGCAGGGATCATGATGAAGACCTTTAACGAACATGAACAAAAAATGATAAAATGAACATGAATTTGGGGGGATTCTACCCCTCCAGTTTGTACATCTTACAGCATACTTGTGTGAAACATGGTTTAGGGTAAGGGCAATGGTAGGTTTGTCTGTCAAACCCACTTTTCTTGTCCGGATCAAGCTATTGCCCTTTGTAATTTTATACTTATAATTATTGTCTGAAGCATAACTTGAAAACTACTTATGCGAGTGGAATGAAACTTCACACAATGATAGAGGTCAATAAGAGGAAGTGCAGCGCACAGTAATCATAACTCTATTTTTATTGAGTTTAAGAGTTATTGCTCTTTGTAATGTTATACCTATAATTCTTTCTGGAGCATAACTTGAAAAACTACTAATTTGACTGGAATGGAACTTCAAACAGTGAGAGGGCACTGCAGAGTGCTGGCAATATTTTTATATATATATATATATATATATATATACTGTATGTACCTTTGACAATTGCTGTATTGTCTGATCTTGTGTTTATATTTATACATATGGTCTGACCTTTTACATTTACGGTATGGTTTGACTCCTTTATTTGCAGTATGGTTTGACCTTCTATATTTGCAGTATGATTTGACCTTCTACATTTGCAGGATGATTTGACCTTTATTTGCAGTATGGTTTGACCTCCTTTATTTGCAGTATGGTCTGACCTTCTACATTTGCAGGATGATTTAAACGTCTGTATTTGCAGTATGGTTTGAAGAAGAAGGTACCTGAGGAAGACATGATGCAGCTTCAGGCAGATGGTCGGATTGGAAGGAAGAAGAAGACACCCGCTGAGCTCGCTGCTGAAGCTAATGCAGATTCTGATGATGATGAATTCGCAAGTAAATTCTCTTCCTTATGTTGCTGTATGAACTTTGTATAGTTGCTTGTGATGCACCGGAAGGGAGATTTTCTAACTAGGTATCTCATTGATACAGAACATTTGATAAAACTGATACTTTGTGATGGCCAAAAAAAACACTGTTTTGATAATGCCTCCCTTCTAAAACAGTCTTCTTCCACAAAAATGAGGAAGCTGCAAAATGGAATATTTCTTACTTGAAAGGAAATATGTTTGTGCAAGATAAAAACAAGCCATGGGTATCTTGATTTAGTCGACTGATCCTAACATTGCACAGTGATAGTTGCCTTGAATAAGCAAACGAGTAGAAAAATCAATGTTCCAGAATGTCCCGAAAAGTTCCAATATCGGAAAAAGAATCTGAACGTTCAAAATAATCGTACAAATGGTCGTGTTATTATACGAGATTCTGTTTGCTGCAAAATTGAATGTTCAAATTAAACAATTCCAGGACACATTGTGATATTTCGTCCCATGTGACAGAGTGTTCATCATCGTCTCTGTAATTATCAACTTTTAGAAATTACTGCCATTTCATATCTTAATGGATTTGATGTGCTATTAAAATATGACGTTTAGATTCATGGTTTTATCCTTGATTTTTATTTTGTATTTAACTATATATGACTTGGAGGTTGTGATCTCTTACATTGTGACTATATATCTACGAGGCTGTGATCTCCGATATGTTATTTATATAGATTTATTAATAAAAACATGGACTAGTGATTTAAAATGGCCTAATGTGGTCGGTCAGTTGTATAGATGGCCTGTTGCATCGGTCAATTGTATAGATGGCCTGTTACATCGGTCAGTTGTATAGATGGCCTGTTGGGTTGGTCGATTGCATAGATGGCCTGTTGGGTTGGTCGGTTGCATAGATGGCCTCTTGGGTTGGTCGGTTGCATAGATGGCATTTAGTGCTGGTCAGTATATAACCAGTTTTAAAGTTGTTCAGTTTTATAGATGGCCTGTTTGATTGGTCAGTTTTATGGATGACCATGTGACAAAGAGGGATGGACAATGTTGTTCAAATAATATTCAATATTAAATAATAATAGTAGATTGGTAATAAGCATGACCTACTTAAATTTATTTATGTATTATATAGATATGTACACTCAGTTCAAAACTACCTGTTTTTGTTTAGTTTAATGATTACTAAATATATTCAAATATGTATTTAATTTATAAAATTAAATGTTATTATGTTGGAAGTTGGAAGATATTGTATGTTGGAACTGTTCACATTTTTAGAATTAATATTATTGTAATGAAGAAGTAAAAGATGTGGACAGTCGTATTTATTGAACTTAAAGATAGATCATTGTATTTATGTATTTAAAAGTTTGCTTATGTTTAATATGTACTTCACAAGATTCAAAGAATGAACTTTAATGTTTTAAACAATTTATTATTGGATATAAAGTTTAATCTTAATTTCAATAAAATTTCGTTAAAATGGTTAATAACATTATTGTTCAGAATTTAAATCTTATGAGGTATATAGCTTCAATCCATTATTAAACCGTACTTAATTTGTATTTATGTCTGCTGCTATGCCTTAGGTAGGTTTAAAACTAAAACTTTTCATTTGGTTTGAATTTTTCCCAAAATAAGCTCACCCGTTATATGAATAAATTATAAATAACAGATTAACTGGTTGGTTTTAAACAGTCCAGACTCTGCTGTGCCTATTCCTCTAGGCGTCCTGTCGGTTAAATGGTGGAGGGACTATAAACCTTAGAACTACACACACGCTGGTTGGTCTAAATAAAAACACGCAAACAGCACTATCCAATTAAAACGTTTGTATTTCAAAGTTTTAATTGAACGTTAATTACACTTTTCATGAAGATATAATACAATTTTACCTATAATGTCAACTCCTCACAGAAACTTTTATTGAAACGTGAAATATTGTTTAATAATGGATTGACTAATCATGCCAAATAACTCTATTGTTCTGTTTGTCTGGTGTAACTTAAGTGCCGTTTTGAAATACTAATTCATGAGAAAAAGTGGACATTTATATAATCTTATACAGCCATTCCCTAGGGTATTGTAGTTGGCCACCTGGCTAATACTCCATTGTACCTTGCAAATTCAGCCCTAATTAGGTTTAGACCTTCTTTGAAGTAGTTAATTAGTTTACCTGTGGCCATAAAAATCATATTAGTGTCATATTGTATTCTTAATTTGTGTCATCTGCCTAATTACATGTTATTAAAAAGGGATAATGTTGACTTTGTTACCATGGCAACCAATATGATTTACAGTTATTTTTGTTGAAATGAGAAATGGACATGTGTCTGTGGTGGCGCCATTGTTATTTATCTAGTCTGAGCTTTGAAAGTTGTAGGTTTACCACCACTAATTACATATCAAACTTACCCTTTCTAAATCTGTGTGGTCTTACTGATGTAGCAATTTGTTTGCAAACTTTTCAGCTAACCAGACAACTTATTAATCTGTGTGATTCAGGTGATTAATCTTTGTGGTTCAAGGCTTACCATCACTAATTACACGTAAACCTCTGAGGTGTAGTCGAATGTAGTTCCTATAATAAAAAGTAATCCCTTCTTTTTTGATGGAACTGGGTGTTATAAGTAGGGGGAAACTGCCCATTTCTATTTGATTTTGTGCTTGATGTATAAGAAGCGTATTAATAGGTTTTACTGGATCACTGATGAACATTTTCGAAATTTCGACTATGCTTACACTTTGTGAGCAATGCAGATAGTCAATCAATGAAAACAGCTGTACCGTTGACCTGTTTAGTAAACAACAAGAACTTTCTTACATGTCTTGTGAGCCCACCTTTTCTGGTGAATTTTCAAGTGGGAAAATTAGTTTTCTATATGAACATTACAATGCTGCATTATCCATATTTGCAACAAATCATTAATATGTGACACTTTAACATTGGTGTCTATGGGGAAAATAATTAGTGGTTTCATACCTATAATGCCTTCATGTGAGGAGCCTTAAGATATTTTGTACTTGGTATTAATTAAATGCTGCTGCACAGCAAAGCAGTTGTTTTCTGCTCACATAATGTACTGCATTTAACCCTTAGCCTGCTATGAATGTATAATGGACTGTCCCTTCTTTAAAATTAGATCATTCCATTTATGTTACAAAGGGGTGTTTTGGAGAAATGACTGATGAGCAGCCAGACATTGTAGACCCTGATCAGCCTGCGAGTTACTCACAGGCTGATCAGGGTTAACAATAGACGCAAAGGCTCTTACTGTAGTCGCCCTTAGCAGGCCAAGGGTTAATTATAAGTTTTACATGGCTAAATTTTGTCAAAGTTATCAGGAAATAAGGAACTTGCAAAAATAATATGTAAACTAATTCCGATAAATGTTTGTTTTTATGCTCCTGGTAAACAAAGTGTAGGAAGGGGTGTACTGGTTTGAGATTTTCTGTCCATTCGTCCGTCCGTCTACACAAACTTGTGTCTGTCTGCTCATTCATTAGTGGATTGTTTTCAAATTTGGCATGGTAACTTGGAATGATATTCAATATTTTTTTAGATGAGTTGTGGCACTTTTTCGACATCAGTTCAAATAATACTCGGGTGCATAATTTGTATGGCCAAGTTCTCCAATATATACTTAACACCATTAAAAGTGCAAGTTGTTTTATTTTGTGTTTATTTTTAATTAAAATGTCTCCAAGATCGATTGCATAATTCCTATTTTACTTCTTTCAATACATGAATTTGATTGGTCACCAGATTTATAGGGAGTGCGGATAATTTCTAACATGTACATAACACTACAATCGATCTTGGAAATAAACACAAAATAAAAAGACTTGCACTTTTGATGGCGTTAAGTAATATCACTTGCATGACATATTCCTAACGTTATAATTATTGATATCTTTTATATGCTGCAAGGCATCATATAATAAATCTCTGAGTTCAAAGAGTGGAATTAAGTTTTGCACAAAAAAGAATACTCAGAAATTAGTTGACAGACCTACTAATTGCTGAAGTCAAGATATAAGTCAAGATATAATACACACTAATTGTAGAAGGGTGAAATGTACACTTAATTATACAGTAGGTGTCACAGAATGTAGTTCTATTGTTTATTTACGTCTCATCGTTTACAAACATGATAAATATATATAAGCATAATTAAAATAAAACAGTTGCTGTTAGTGATAAAAAGTACCCAGTCAGAATATACATAATTAAACAAACAACAGTCACTGTTAGTGATAAAAAATACCTAGTCAGAATATACATAATTAAACAAACAACAGTCGCTGTTAGTGATAAAAAATACCCAGTCAGAATATACATAATTAAACATAAAACAGTCGCTGTTAGTGATAAAAAGTACCCAGTCAGAATATACATAATTAAACAAACAACAGGCGCTGTTAGTGATAAAAAAAATACCCAGTCAGAATATACATAATTAAACAAACAACAGTCGCTGTTAGTGATACAAAAATATCCAGTCAGAATATACATAATTAAACATACAATAGTCGCTGTTAGTGATAAAAAGTACCCAGTCAGAATATACATAATTAAACAAACAACAGTCGCTGTTAGTGATAAAAAATACCCAGTCAGAATATACATAATTGAACATAAAACAATTGCTGTTAGTGATAAAAAGTACCCAGTCAGAGTATACATAATTAAACAAACAACAGCCTCTGTTAGTGATAAAAAATACCCAGTCAGAATATACATAATTAAACAAACAACAGTCGCTGTTAGTGATAAAAAGTACCCAGTCAGAATATACATAATTAAACAAACAACAGTCGCTTTTAGTGATAAAAAATACCCAGTCAGAATGTACATAATTAAACATAAAGCAGTCACTGTTAGTGATAAAAAGTACCCAGTCAGAATATACATAATTAAACATAAAACAGTCTCCAGTCAGAATGTACATAATTAAACATAAAACAGTCACTGTTAGTGATAAAAAGTACCCAGTCAGAATAAACATAATTAAACATAAAACAGTCTCCAGTCAGAATATACATAATTAAACATAAAACAGTCACTGTTAGTGATAAAAAGTACCCAGTCAGAATAAACATAATTAAACATAAAACAGTCTCCAGTCAGAATGTACATAATTAAACATAAAACAGTCACTGTTAGTGATAAAAAGTACCCAGTCAGAATATACATAATTAAACATAAAACAGTCTCCAGTCAGAATGTACATAATTAAACATAAAACAGTCACTGTTAGTAATAAAAAGTACCCAGTCAGAATATACATAATTAAACATAAAACAGTCTCCAGTCAGAATGTACATAATTAAACATAAAACAGTCACTGTTAGTGATAAAAAGTACCCAGTCAGAATATACATAATAAAACATAAAACAGTCTCCAGTCAGAATGTACATAATTAAACATAAAACAGTCACTGTTAGTGATAAAAAGTACCCAGTCAGAATATACATAATTAAACATAAAACAGTCTCCAGTCAGAATATACATAATTAAACATAAAACAGTCACTGTTAGTGATAAAAAGTACCCAGTCAGAATATACATAATTAAACATAAAACAGTCACTGTTAGTGATAAAAAATACCCAGTCAGAATAAACATAATTAAACATAAAACAGTCACTGTTAGTGATAAAAAGTACCCAGTCAGAATATACATAATTAAACAAACAACAGTCGCTGTTAGTGATAAAAAGTACCCAGTCAGAATATACATAATTAAACAAACAACAGTCGCTGTTAGTGATAAAAAGTACCCAGTCAGAATGTACATAATTAAACATAAAACAGTCACTGTTAGTAATAAAAAGTACCCAGTCAGAATAAACATAATTAAACATAAAACAGTCACTGTTAGTAATAAAACAGTCTCCAGTCAGAGTATACATAATCAAACATAAAACAGTCTCCAGTCAGAATATACATAAACAAACAACAGTCACTGTTAGTAATAAAAAGTACCCAGTCAGAATATACATAATTAAACAAACAACAGTCGCTGTTAGTGATAAAAAGTACCCAGTCAGAATATACATAATTAAACATAAAACAGTCTCCAGTCAGAATATACATAATTAAACAAACAACAGTCACTGTTAGTAATAAAAAGTACCCAGTCAGAATATACATAATTAAACATAAAACAGTCTCCAGTCAGATCGTACATAATTAAACATAAAACAGTCACTGTTAGTGATAAAAAGTACCCAGTCAGAATATACGTAATTAAACATAAAACAGTCTCCAGTCAGAATGTACATAATTAAACATAAAACAGTCACTGTTAGTGATAAAAAGTACCCAGTCAGAATATACATAATTAAACATAAAACAGTCTCCAGTCAGAATGTACATAATTAAACATAAAACAGTCACTGTTAGTAATAAAAAGTACCCAGTCAGAATATACATAATTAAACATAAAACAGTCACTGTTAGTGATAAAAAGTACCCAGTCAGAATATACATAATTAAACATAAAACAGTCTTCAGTCAGAATGTACATAATTAAACATAAAACAGTCACTGTTAGTGATAAAAAGTACCCAGTCAGAATATACATAATTAAACATAAAACAGTCTCCAGTCAGAATGTACATAATTAAACATAAAACAGTCACTGTTAGTAATAAAAAGTACCCAGTCAGAATAAATATAATTAAACATAAAACAGTCTCCAGTCAGAATGTACATAATTAAACATAAAACAGTCACTGTTAGTAATAAAAAGTACCCAGTCAGAATATACATAATTAAACATAAAACAGTCTCCAGTCAGAATAAACATAATTAAACATAAAACAGTCACTGTTAGTGATAAAAAGTACCCAGTCAGAATATACATAATTAAACATAAAACAGTCACTGTTAGTAATAAAAAGTACCCAGTCAGAATATACATAATTAAACATAAAACAGTCTCCAGTCAGAATGTACATAATTAAACATAAAACAGTCACTGTTAGTAATAAAAAGTACCCAGTCAGAATATACATAATTAAACATAAAACAGTCTCCAGTCAGAATATACATAATTAAACATAAAACAGTCACTGTTAGTGATAAAAAGTACCCAGTCAGAATATACATAATTAAACAAACAACAGTCGCTGTTAGTGATAAAAAGTACCCAGTCAGAATATACATAATTAAACAAACAACAGTCGCTGTTAGTGATAAAAAGTACCCAGTCAGAATATACATAATTAAACAAACAACAGTCGCTGTTAGTGATAAAAAGTACCCAGTCAGAATATACATAATTAAACAAACAACAGTCACTGTTAGTAATAAAAAGTACCCAGTCAGAATATACATAATTAAACATAAAACAGTCTCCAGTCAGAATATACATAATTAAACATAAAACAGTCACTGTTAGTGATAAAAAGTACCCAGTCAGAATATACATAATTAAACAAACAACAGTCGCTGTTAGTGATAAAAAATACCCAGTCAGAATATACATAATTAAACAAACAACAGTCGCTGTTAGTGATAAAAAGTACCCAGTCAGAATATACATAATTAAACAAACAACAGTCGCTGTTAGTGATAAAAAGTACCCAGTCAGAATATACATAATTAAACAAACAACAGTCGCTGTTAGTGATAAAAAGTACCCAGTCAGAATATACATAATTAAACAAACAACAGTCGCTGTTAGTGATAAAAAATACCAAGTCGGAATATAAAGTGACGTTTGACATTCTTCACTTCTCAATGCAAAAACCTACTACACGTTTTTCTTGTTTTCTGAACTTCAGTTACAAGATTTTGATGTACATTACATTTTTTCCTCTATTTAAGTCTGAGTTTTATTCGGCCCAACAATAATTTTCAAACTTTTATACTATCATCAAGGCATAATGCCTTTGCAGCAATATGGTAAAACAAGTCAAACTGACATTAAAGGTCAGTGCCATACATTTTTATAGTTTTATCAACTAAGAAATGTAACTCTTAAACATCATGGGAACATTTCCTGATAATTCATAACTTTCACATGACATCATCAAAATAATTCGAGTGATCAATAAAATGAAAGACCTCTTGCAGTGATAATTATATTAAAAGCTTTATTATTTGTGTACATCTATGTATCTTCTTTAGGTATTGTCTGATTTTGAAAACAGCAATATGGATACATTTAATTTAAATCATGATCTAATATTTTCATTTTTCATATAGAGATTGAGGATAAAGTCCGAGTAAACCCTTTATTTTTACCTACTGAATATCTCAACCTACCGGAAGTTGACCGGTCGTGAAAGTTATGAATCCCAATAAAGGTCATTTCACATATACACCGAAACCGAAACTAAACCAAACTGAAAAAAATAGTATCTACTACCGCAAACGAGGGTTTCCACATATATGCCGAAACCCAAACCGAAACGAAACGAAAACATGCACGAATTGGATTTCTAATTTTTTTCGGATTCGGTCTCAAATATTTTTAGAGATTCGGATCAAAATTCGGCAAAGAAAGACTAGAAGTATGTTTAAACAAACCTATTAGTAAGGAAATGTCACAAAAGGCACAGGGACATGAGGTTAGTCTGAATTGAATAGTTGCACAACTATTGCCAGATAATTAACCAATACAGGGAAATGAGGTGAGTCTGAATTGAATAGTTGCACAACTATTGCCAGATAATTAACCAATACAGGGAAATGAGGTTAGTCTGAATTGAATAGTTGCACAACTATTGCCAAATAATTAACCAATACAGGGACATTAGGGATTAATCTACCTGTTCAAAATTGTCTACATCGTTAAATAAAATCATATTCTCGCTTTTCCACAGATATTGGAATTTGTGAATTGTAAGAAACTATTGTTGTGTTCTGATTTTTATCTAAATAAACATACAAATGTTTATGAAATGTTTATGAATCAAAACATAAACAAAAATAGTAATAAAATCCAAAAAAGTTTCAGCAACTGTCATTATTTTTTTTTGTCTTCTTGCTATACATCGCGTTCTAGGGGGCAGTCAGATTAAGCCATTATTCCGAAAAACTTGTCATATGGATTATGGAATATACAGCCGATCTGATATAATCAAATTACCTCACAGATCCAATTATGGTATATGGTCTGATCTTGGTTTGTCAGGAACTATTTCTCTACCAAATGACAAAGTAATGATACACAATTTAACGGCTTGCTTTTATCTTGGGGATTTGTGTCACTCTGTCTAAAGATGTTCTCCATTCTTCCCATGTGATTAACTCACTTCTTTCTAAGGAATTACTAAACCTAATTACAGGAGTTATACCCTTGTCTATGTAATTTCTTGCAGAACGTTTAACCAACCCGAAATCTGGGATTTATCAAAGCTTTTTTAGACCATCATGTTATAACTTAATTCCTCGTAGGTCATTAGAGATGTTCACAATGTTTTTCCTTACTAACAGGTTTGTTTAAACATACTTCTAGCCTTTCTTTGCTTATGTGTTCTGAAAACTATTTAATTGAGGCAAATATAGATATAGGTGTGATGCTCGACTTCTCAGAATCCCCATATTCATACTAAACAGATAAATATAAATATGTATGTTTTTTTTCTAGGAAAGGTGTATTAGTAATTTTTCTTTTCTTTAAAAGTGAACATTTATATAATTTTACCTAACAATAATACCGGTTGCTGTGAAAAAGGGTTTGGGTGACCCGTTCTAGTAACTTCTTTAAATAATACCCTTATATAAATATGTCTACAGCAATGACTGTCAGAGAGTATCTCATTAACAAACACTGAGCAGATCTCGTTATCTCTTTTTTGTCCTTTTTCTGACGAGCTTTATAAGAAAAGTTCAGAGAAAGAATGTTTACTTCAGTTTTAGAAAAAATAAATCTGTTTTAACATGACAACGTTGTCTATTATAGTGATCATTATGCTTCTCTTCCATTTTCTGCTTTATGGCTTCCTGTATTTGATTGGGAGCAGCCATTCCTTTATGGCTTCCTGTATTTGATTGGGAGCAGCCATTCTGGATGACAGTGAAGCCTCATTATGCTGCAGTGAAGCTTTACTGTTGATTGGTTAGGTTACTTAGACAGATGCTAAACATGAAATCAAACTTTTTACTGTCAAAAGGAAGCCGTTTACAGTGACAGTCTAAAATATCAAAATCTGTTATGCGCTTGTATAGCTTCCCAGAATTCAGACTTCAAAACATTTTGTGAAGATGCTCCATAAAAAACTTGAGGAAAAGGTTTCTTCCTGAGAAGATTGTCCTGCAATATTTAAAAAACAAGCTACCGGTGTAGTCAGCAGACGACAGTGGGATCGTAACTACCATTAACTGCAAGGGGAACAACTCCAATGAACATGAATTTACCCCTATTAGAATAGTTATTTCCCTTTACCTTTGCACTTTACCCTAGTTGTTGGCTATGGTAACATTTATCCCTAATTGTATTACGTTTTGCCTCTTTTATCATGCATGAGTTGTATGGACCTGCCTTACCCTTTCTTCTCGCATGACCCCCTTGTAATATTTTGTGACTCTGATTATCTTGCCTGAAATTTCAGGGACCATTTTTTTCTGGGCTTTTAAGAAAATTCTTAAATAGACACTCTGAATAATCTTCGATACAGATTCAGTCAACTTTAGTAGTCATTCTTATATTTCTACCTTTGGTAGGAAATGTTGTTTTCGTCTGTACATAACTTTCTCTTTAGAAACCAAACTTTAAAATTTGCCAAATTTGCCACATGATCTTGTTTGTTGGCTATTTCATTTTGCCAAGAATCTTAATGTTTCTTAAAGGGAATGTAACCACACAGCCAAACAATCTTTATTTATTGAGAGTTTTGAAAATCTTAGAAAAGTGTGTAAAAGAATTATCAAAATCGGATGCTGAACAAACAAGATTTGGTCATTTAAAGGTTGTGCTGAAATGGATATGGAAGAGCTATGACATCATTTTTGGGGGTTACAACAGTGTATTTGTCATCTAAAACTTATGCTCAAAATATATTTTAGATCTATTTTATAGATTGTCTTTTTCAAATCGGCAGACAAGCCACTTTAAATCTCTCGGCCTACTGACTTTACGTACAGTTACCTGGATTAACACCACTTTAATACTTATTTGTTTGTTTGTTTGAACTGTACTGAAAAACAGTCAGTTAATAACAGACGAACATTTTTTTTAGAGATTTTCAGAAAACTACAGCAGTTACTAGTATTCTGTGTCAGTTAGAAACTTCTGAAGATGAAATTACAGAATATAATGTCTTTTCCTTCTTGTGAACTTTCTAAATTGCTGTTTCAATTGGGCAACATTTCATGATTTGCATTTGTAAATACTGACGCTTTCTCTGCAACAAATGTCTCACAAAATATAACTCGTTAAACTCAGAACTGTCAAGAGAGAGTTTCTATAAAGAAAGGGAACATTTCCAAAATGATGTTTTGATCTGCAGTTTAAAGGCAGTCTCAGTCGCAGTATATTATTTAGGCTTTTTAAAGCAGCACCAGAGAAAGGGTAGGGGGATTTAGAGGCAATTAGGATCAACATAATTTTTCTATCAAACTACTCGTATTTTCGCCCAACCCTCAAGTATAATTTATCCATTTACAATGTCGGACATACAGAATAACTTACATTTTTTGTACTTAATATTTTCTAAGTATTATTTTGTGGTCAAATTAATTACTCCGAACCAGTTTAAATGCCTCCTTCCAGCAGGTAATGCAGTGAAGTAAGTGACTTTCTCCGGGCAACAAGCACAATGCTCCTAGGCGGCGACTCAAACTCCCAATGTTTCAGTTACGAGGCAGTCATGTAACCACTTAACCATGGCAACCATGACACGCCACTGTGAAGCTGTTACAGAAGCATAAATAATAAAGTTGTACCTCCTATTTTTAGGATCGCAAGTAATGAGGCAGAGTATAGGAAGTGCTAGTGGATATTATTGATACTATAGTAGTATGATATTAATATATGATCTTGTTAAATATTTTCAGAAGGATGATTGAAGAATTTTCATTTGCAAGATAAATATTCACTGGCGGGAAATTGTCATTTCATTTCTAAACTAACTTTAGCAATATCTGCTTTTTTTCAGAGTTACCCGCAAATTTTAGCGAGTTTACTAGCAAAGTTTCCGAGCTTCCTTCTAAGTTGGCAGGGGGGGTTACGGAGAAATGTGTCCTCCAGTAACCGTGGTTACTGCATAACTTTGGTTACAACATTCCATCCAATGCTGTAAGTGGCATCATATATAGTTGCAGTGCTTGTGTTCTGTTCACACTTGTAGTCATAAACTCACTCATATGTTTGTTTATTTTATTTTGTCGTCTGCTGTACTGCACATTTAAATGGCACCAGGAAGTTCATTTTCTGCAGGAATGTTTCAGCTTGAGTCTGATTGGTCGAAGATGTTTTTTTTTATAGTAATCTTAGTAACCTTTGGCAATATAATTAATGCACATTTTACATTTAATCTTCTTATTGCAATTTGGAACCTTTGGAACAGGGAGATTTATAGATTGAAAGTCAATACCTTATACTGGTATCCTTTCAAGAACTGCAGTACTGAAGATAAGAAATTTGCAGTGGGATTCCAATATATTTAAATAGAAATCTCTCATAAATAACAATATGTTCTTGATGTACACAAGTGAGTTTTTGACTACATAGTATAAAGGTAATTATTTTTATTGTGATCAATTAAAGGAAAAAATATTTTTCAACTTCCTTGTTTAAATTATTTAGTGAATGCTCTTAGAATATAATAATTATAAATTACCTGCCAGCTGGAATCTAGAAAACCACTTTAGAGGGTGGAAAATGACTACCATTTGTGGACTTGCTTAACAGAGAGGGTGGATTATTTCATAATAAGGCATGTTTGCCTATTAAATGTACTTGCATTTTTTTAAATACAATAAACAAGGTCACACTAGAAATAATATTCCTAAGTTTGTGCACTCTACTTATATTTTTGAATGAAACTAGCAATTTGTATAGCATGTGGTGGATGTTGTAGCTGGAGTTATCTGTATATTTTCTGTAGCTTGAGTTATCCCTCTTCATTTGCAATAGGCAGCTACTTTTTACAATTGTTGTATTTTTTCATTCAGTTTTGACACTTATGCTATATTTACTTTCTCCAAATATTGCATGCTTTTTTCCATGTTTTTATTAATTAAAGGTACCGTCATTGATTCTGCAAACTGTCTTAAATCCTCCTTCTCCAACCACAACTTAACAGTTCCAAATTTTAAACCAGCTGACTATGAGGTATATATTAAATTGAGAATCCAAACTCTATAGACACAATATAAACTGATTTAACCAGCCAGGCCAAACCTAGAAACTGGAGCATCGAATTAAGAATAACCAACTCATAATTCATTTTACGCATAGTCAATCGTGGATATTTTTAGAACACGTGAATAAACCGTTACATTTAATCGGCATATATACATTATTATATGATCTAAACACCTGGACAGAGTTTCGATACACGATATGTAGTGTAATTTTGCAGTTATTTGTCGGGTTTGTTTCTTTAATGTCAAGTATGTACGACTCTTCACTGGTTTATTATAGGCTGTTTTCAATACTTTTGTTTAAACACCTTTTGAGTATTACTGCTTTTTTTACTGGCATTAGGTCAGACCAGCTGATTGGGTTGGGCACCACATCAGTACATTCTTTTTCATAAACAGTTAACAACTTTTTTGAAGAGAAGAAGGCAATTTCAGTTTTAACTGATCTCGTTTTAAAATTTAAATATATTTTTAGCCGTTTTTTTTGGGAGAAAAAAATCGGCTTATAAATTGGCATAAACCGGGCGGGCAGGCGGTGGGCGGCCACATTTTGTGTTTTCTATATATTTCAGCATTGCCATGTCCGATCTTCATCAAACTTTATCAGCACCTTCCTCTCATGAAAACTAGGTCACTGTCACCTCTCCAAAGTATGTGCTACAACATTAAAGCATCCTCCCACTCCCAAAATATCTATTTAGAAAAGCTCTATTAAATAGTTTCACCACACACACAGGCACTTATCTTTCACATTTTTGAAAACCCGGCTTTAACGCCACCAGGCATTTATCTCTTGTTAACATTTCTATTGATGATTTGCTCAAAGTTTTAATATGTATGCTTGAAAATTAGGAACCCATTTTACTTTATTAAGTATATTTAGTTTTGGTTTCAAAAAAAAAATATAAACTTATATTAAAAGATTTAGTTCCGTAAAAACTAATGCCTTTTTCTTTCTTTCTTTTAGAGAAATTTGGATGATTTATTTGAATTGCAAATTGATTTCTTTTTTTTAATTTAAAAGATGTGTCATTTATATATGTATTAATAAGGAGCACATTGTAACAGTTACTTCTTTTAAAATTTCTCAAATTATAAATCATTTTCACGTTAAGTTGAGCAAATTCCAAGATTTCATGACAGTATGGAAATTTACCATTTCGTTACATGTTTTGCTGTTTCTCTAGAATTTCATACTATAAATATATAATAATGGAAGAAAGAAATTTTTCTGATATATTCCTGAAGATGTTTAATTTTTCAAAAACAATTTTTTTTTGCAAGAATTGTTTTGAAAAGGAGAACAATACGGTCTTGTATTGGGGTGTTTAACAAGTTATAAAATCATCTTTGCAAATCTTTTTAACTTTCTCAGTGAGTTGAATTGAATTGAACTTAGTGAGATTTTGCTTCACTATGCATATCCTCTCATTGCAGTGCATGCATTGATTGTTCTTTGCCATTGTTTAATACTCACACTGTTCTACATTTCCTTAAGAGATTAAGAAATAATAATAAAAACACCACGTTTCCAAAGCTGATTACACTGTTTCTTTACTTTACTATTTTTAATTCATATATGGATGAACGTTCAGTTTTAATATAATAAAAACAGATAAAACCTGAGAGTTTGAAGAATTAACTTTTGTTTGAAATGTAATAAATAGTTAATTCAGTGATTGTTTTTGTTCATGACATACACACAAAAACTTGCCTCTTTTGTTCTTTCCTTCATATTCTGCATCTCAGTATTGTAAACTATGCCACAGTTTTTTTTTCTTTGACATTAATATTCAACTATTTCTTACGAAGTTTATCCCTGTAATTTTGAAAGATCATACTTGACTTCCATGCCACTTTATGTATCTAATTCACTACACACATATTTAGTTGTATTTTTAATTTATTGAATTTGTATTTATTACTTTACAGAAAATTTCAACTGAAATTATTTTTGAATTTAAAATAACCTTTATATAATGAAAAGTTAGAAGACAATTTAGTTGATGTACATGTATTCTATACTCATAATACTCTGTGATGACCCAAACTGCAGATTTATAAAATAGCTAATTATAAGGTATTATATTGATTGTTATTGATGTCAGGTTATGTCAGTTTAAGAAGGACACTTCTACATTATTGTGTTGAAAATGTCATAAAACACCATACACACAAACAAACAAATCTACATTATTGAGATATTATTTCGAAACGGGTGCACTTTTTTTTTTAAAAATATTTTTACCATATTTTGGTTTGTAAATTTGTATACATTAAAATAAATGTCAATGTAACAATAATGGTAAATGTGGAAATGAAATTTTTGAGATGTTTTACATAATTGTTGTTATCCCTTTTCAGTTTATAAACAAACAGGATATTTTGAGCTTTAAATGTAGGTGTAACATATCAATTCTGAGTACACACAAAAGTTGGGGAGTGTATCAAGAGGTTTTTTAAAGAAAATTCCATATGTAATATAGATAAGAATTATGCTGTCTTTTATTCGTCTACAAACTTTTCATGAACCCTGTACTTGGAAGCTGAAAGGTACAGCTATAATACAGGGCCCTGTTTTATTAAACATAGGGCCCTGTTTTATTAAACATCTGACAATAATTTTGAACATAAATTAAATTTTAAAATTGTCCACTTTTTACCACCTGACCTTCAATTTAGACATATCACATGTATAAGAATATAAAATGAATTGAATTGGATTTTATAGCCGCACCAACAGCTAAGGTCATATGGCTACTTTCCAGATTCTATTGGTGGAGGAGGATCCTAGGTGCCCCTCCGGGCAATTTTCGTGTACAGATGGACACCTGGGTAGAACCACTGACGTTCTGCAAGCCAGCTGGATTATAAGGTTCTCATATAAAGATTCCTGGTCCCATGAGGGCTCTGACCACTCGGCCACCCCAAAATAAAATGAAATCACGTTTATTTGTAAAATGTAATTCATAGAAGCATTTAAGAAATTGACTTGCAAAGTTGTTTCATAAAACTGAGCCCAGGTATATGACATCTATGATACTATAATAGCTTCTTATGTTCCGTTTTTTTTTACTTTTTTCAGGATTTGTAAATCAAAAGGAGCACCTTAAAGCACGTTTGTTCAAATATCTTCTCAGGAATTGTATTACCGGCTGTCCTCCTCTTATGCAAAAAACATTTTCAAATTGTTTTTCCCTCAAATGCCTTGAGTTCAATATAAATCTTTTGGGCGTTTGGCAGCAATATTATATTAGATCATCATGTTTTTATATTTAATTCAACATTTTAGCTCTATCTTTTTACCATCGATTATAAAACCGTTGATCTCCCTTGTTGTAGTAAACTCTCCTTAATGCCGTTAAAACATCAATAGAAACATTTATTCTGTCTTCTAAGGTCATAAAATGATATCACCTTGGCGGTATAACGTAATCATTATAGTCTTGAGGTGATATTCTCTTATATCTCATTCAACATTTTCACAAGAAATAATAGGACATGTGTAACATAACTTGATATGTTTTATTGTAGTATATAGTCTTAAAACTTGATTCGCCATTCTCCGCGAGATGATGTTGGATATTCCAGAATTATATAAACCGACATATATTTGCCATTATCCCTTGAGTTGATGTTTAACCTGACATATATTCACCATTATCCCCTGAGATGATGTTTAACAACCTGATATATGTTCACCATTATCCCCTGAGACGATGTTTAACAACCTGACATATATTCGCCATTATCCCTTGAGTTGATGTTTAACCTGACATATATTCACCATTATCCCCTGAGATGATGTTTAACAACCTGATATATATTCACTATTATCCCCTGAGATGATGTTTAACCTGACATATATTCGCCATTATCCCCTGAGATGATGTTTAGCAACCTGATATATATTCACTATTATCCCCAGTGTTGATGTTTAACCTGACATATATTCACCATTATCCCCTGAGAAGATATTTAACAACCTGACATTTACCGGTATTCACCATTGTCCCCTGAGATGATGCTTAACAACCTGATATATATTCACCATTATCCCCAGAGAGGATGTTTAACCTGACATATATTCGCCATTATCCCCTGATATGATGTTTAACAACCTGATATATATTCACCATTATCCCCTGAGATGATGTTTAACAACCCGACATATACCGGTATTCACCATTATCCCCTGAGATGATGTTTAACAACACGACATATATTCACCATTATCCCCTGAGGTGATGTTTAACAACCTGCTATATATTCACCATTATCCCCTGAGATGTTTAACCTGACATATATTCACCATTATCCCCTGAGATGATGTTTAACAACCCGACATATACCGGTATTCACCATTATCCCCTGAGATGATGTTTAACAACCCGACATATATTCACCATTATCCCCTGAGGTGATGTTTAACAACCTGCTATATATTCACCATTATCCCCTGAGATGATGTTTAACAACCTGCTATATATTCACCATTATCCCCTGAGATGATGTTTAACAACCCGACATATACCGGTATTCACCATTATCCCCTGAGATGATGTTTAACAACCTGACATATATTCACCATTATCCCCTGAGATGATGTTTAACAACCTGACATATATTTGCCATTATCCCCTGAGATGATGTTGGACATGCTTGATATAACCTGACAAATATTTGCCATTATCCCCAGAGATGATGTTTAACCTGACATATATCCACCTTTATCCACTGAGATGATTTTGACCGACATATTCAACATTATCTCCTGAGATGATATATTTTCGCCATTATCCCCTGAGATGATGTTTTTAACGTTACATATATTCACCATTATCCCATGAGAAGATGTTTTTAACGTGACATATGTTCACCATTAACCACTGAGAAGACGTTTTTAACGTGACATGCTCGCCATTATCCACTGAGATGACATATATTCGCCTTTATCACCTGAGATGATGTTGGACATGAGCAAATACTCTTCCTGAGAAGTACAGGCTGCAGCACAGCCGGCCATATATGCATTGCTATTGTAACTCTGTTGTTGTCATGGTAACATATTTTAGAAATAGTTCAACTTTGTCATCAGCAACATAATCTCTGTATAATGTCATAATTTTTAATGAAGGTGAAGTATTAATATAATTTGTTAGAAAAATATCTTTATGGATATTATATTATATTATGTACTTGTTAAGTGTTGTGTCTACAGGCAAAAGTCTGACTGCAGATGCATTGGGATTACTCCCCTTATTGTGTCCATGTAGGGAATTGGTCTGTCAACTTGCTTAACCCACTTTTGTCATTCATTGGTCGATATACTTTGACAGGGGTAGCTCCTGGCCAGACACAACGGCCTATATTTATGATTCTCATCCCCAGTTTGTAAACATGTATTTAATGGAATAACAGTAAATGGTTAAACAAACAAAAATTAATGATAGGTCATATCAAACTAATTCCCAGTTTATCATCCAAATTTTGGAAAAAATTGGGGCGGGGGGTGCAATTTTATTTTATATTTTTTATTTTCCTGAGATGACATCAAACCTCACAAAAATATTAATAACCAGAAGTATTATGTTTTGAACACTCTCTTTATTACCAATTGTCACTGCTATAGCATACATTTGTATTTATAATGATATAAACTACCATGTATGTGAGTTTTAAAAGTTGAAGTTCCCTTTTTATTTACGAATGACTGTTTGCCAGATAGGCACAACTCACATACGGGATATTTATCATCTGGTTCTACAAGGTCATCTGACGAACCACAGTAATAACAAACCGATTCGAAGCCAGCAGAAAAATATGGTAGTTCCACTGACATGTCACAAGTTACATTTTTCTAACAAATACCGAATGTAAAATATGATTGTCCTCTGTTTCAACATCTTGAAGGACAGAACCACATGTATATTGTAGGTCAGCTAAGATTTGAAGCAAATCAGTTCTTTTCTTTCCTTTCACCACATGTTTACAATACAGGACTCTTGGTTTTTCACATTTGGAACAATACACCACAATCTGGACATTATTTATTTTTTTATTATTATTATTTTTTTTTTTTCAAAATAAAAATTGTCGGGGCGGCATAAAATATTCGGGGTGGGCGGGGATGATAAACTGGGAATTAATTTGATATGGCCTTATATGCTGTAATGTTATTTGTTATTTTTATGTCTGTATTGAAAATATTAGTCCCATGAATGCAATGTTAATTTGATTGTTTTGAAGTTTATAACATAAACTAACATAACTTGGTTTCTTTTTGCATAATATGTGTATATGTTTAAGTTATGAATCTCAACAACATGTATTTTGCTACATTACCAAATGTACAAGGTCATTTGCATATATTAACTGTGAATCCTTCATTGTTATGCAGATTGAGTTTGGCCACTTTTGCAGACGATTCAAACTGCCAAAATATTTAAAAGGTTCAAATACCTATTTAACTACCATTATAAGTTCTTCTTTAGATGAATTATGTGTAGATGTATTATGTATATCCCCACTTCCCCACAACAATGTCCACACAATATGTCCGATGATGTATAATTAAACAAAGCTTTATATGATGTACAGTATAGTAGGATCATGTGATTATGTGATCATACCGTATATGGTATTAATATGCGTATTCGACTAGTCTTTTTCGTTAATTTTTCCGTTGAGCTAGTTTTCTTTTCGACTGGCACAATTTAGTGTTTGCATTAAGTACTTAATACTTCACGCAGTAAAGACCGCATTATCTCCATTAAGGGCATGAAAATGACTGACCAGTCAATTCAAAGAAGTGATCGAGATGTTGCGAATGAATTGTTTACTGAAGTCTGATCGGACGATATGAAAAGAGGGAGAAAATCAAAAAGCAGAAAAGCAAGAGATATATGAATAATAACTATAGTCCAACTAAATCTATGAAACACACCAGTATGTATCAGTTGTAACGGAACTATTTGGACATAGACATTGTTTGTACTTTTCAAATGCTCGAAAGACCTGCTATGCTAGAATTGTATTAATAAGAACCATTAATGATGAATTGTTTGCATATTATAAATGTTTCCATTAATGATGAATTGTTTGCATATTATAAATGTTTCATACTGTAAAATATTTGATATAATAAAATTCTTTATGAAAAAAGAAAAGCAAGTTGCTCAACGGAAAATGGCCAGTCGAATACACATTATGTGTGTTTTCTCCTCTGTAGTTGATGCTGTTGCTAGAAAATATACATACCAATATATATATATATAAAGAGAGAGAGAGAGAGAGAGAGAGAGAGGTATAAAAGCTTGTTTGTATCAAGTAAAATATTGTATGTCTGGTGTATGTATGTAATGGTTTTTAGTTGTTCATAGTACTTTGTAATGAGACCATACCAAATGTATATAAAAGAAATATATATTTCTTATACCTTAATATGAAATTCCAAAGTAACATTCATTTAATTGTAAAGGTCAGCAAAATTAAAGTATCAGCAACATTTAAAATATTGCCATATTCAATTCAGCAAAATATGATGGACGTTTGAAAGCAGCTATGATGGTTTGATGTTCATGTTTTAGCAATACTTTTTTGACTTCTTTAAGTTGTAAGTATAAGTTACATTGTACATCAGGAGGACATTTAAAGTGGTTAATAAAAAATATAATCTGCTGCGAATGTTTGTTTTTATGCCCCCAAAGGGTGGCATATAGTAGTCGCACTGTCTGTCCGTTCGCGTATACAATCGTGTCCGCTTCATAACTCTGACAATAATGGACGGATTTTCAAATAACTTCGCACAATTATTGCTCACCACAACAAGACGACGTGTCGCGCACAAAAACCAGGTCCGTGGCTCCAAAGTCAAGGTCACACTTAGAGGTCAAAGGTCAAAATCCGTTCGTCTGTACACTCGTGTCCGCTTCATAACTCTGACAATAATGGACGGATTTTAAAATACCTTCGCACAATTGCTCACCACAACAAGATGACGTATCGCGCACAAAATCCAGGTCCGTGGCTCCAAGGTGAAGGTCACACTTAGAGATCAAAGGTCAAAATTTGTTCGTCTGTACAATCGTGTCCGCTTCATAACTCTGACAATAATCGACGGATTTTCAAATAATGTTGCACAATTGCTCACCACAACAAGACGTGTTTTTTTTATTTTTATTTATTTATTTTTATTTATTTTTTTTAAAGGACAAAGTATGATAAGGGGGTATTTTGGCCCCCCAATATATTCGAACTGCAAAAATTCATATTTACATATAATCTGTTGTGCATGTTGAAGTAAATTGATCATATTCTATCTTCAAAATATATTTTTTTTATTTAATTTATCTATAAGAATTAACAGGGTCTCAAAAAATGGCATTTTTTGGTAATTTTGTTATATTTGGTAGATTTTGGACCTTACTGGGCGGGTTTTTGATCCTAAAAATGAAGAGCGCACCTCCGAGCACACACAGTTTTTTGGCTGATGATGCATCCCTATCAAGTACCTGTTTCAATAAAAAATCAGCGGTGCTCGAGGGTGCGCTTTGTATTTCCAAGACCAAAAACTGATTGAAAACTCCTGAAAATGAGCAAAAATGTAATTTTTGAAAGAAAAGGCATTCTTTGTGAGGCTCTTAAATTAATTTAGAGCCTTCAAACATACTTGGAATGAGTTTTAATAATGATTCAGTTCATTTGTAGCTAAACCATATATTCAAAACTTGTGCATTAAAACTTTCAATATTGGGGGCCAATTTTGCCCCTTATCATACCTAGTCCTTTTATTTTATTTTATTTTTATTGTTTGTTTCCTTTATATTTTTTTTAATTTTTTTTTATTCATTTTTTTTTAATTTTTTTTTTAATTTTTTTTTAAATTTTTAAAAAAAAAAATTAAAAAAATAATTTAATTTTCTTTTTTTTTTTCTTTTTTTTTTTAAAATATATCTGTTGGTTTCATACGTCAAGTCACTTCGGGGGCATTTGTCACTTACTGTGACATTTCTTGTTTTTTGTTTTGTTGTTTTATTGTTTTTTTGATAAACCATTATCAAGGTGCTGTGAAGCATTCCTACTTCGTGAAGCATTTCTTCTTCAAAATGTCTTTTGCTATCCAAATTTGTAAATAAAACAGTCAGTAAATGCATAAAAATCACACCTTTGAGTTGTGAAACTAGCATCTTTTCTATACAAATTAAAACTGATGATAATAAAAATAATGACAGATAAATAACTTTTTTTAATTCATTGATTGTGCTTGCTGCCATGCTACTTGTACAATGACCATTCCCTCGTTTTGTAATTGTTTAAAGTGCTTCAGCGGTCTTCTCCATATGATCTCATTTATATTACAAAGATGGAAGCATAATGTTTAGTATTTTCTTTATGTTGAATGCATCAATGCTCCTAAGTGTGTCATGATTTTTATTATCTAAAAAATAATATGTTAACTATTGTGACAGTGAATCACATTCCATATTTAGTTTGTAACCTTAATTCACTGGCAGTTTGTGTGATTCAGCATTTTATAATCCCTCTACCTATAACTCTTAAATGGTTGCAAAAAAATGACTTCCTTATATACATTTTCCTCTCACTGAAAAGCAAAGTTATATTAATTATAATTAACATTATGTGTAATTAACATGATGTGATAATATTTGTAAAATTAACCAATAAAATTCACTTTCTGTGATGTCATTTTGTAACAGCCAGTCACAATGCTTAAATAAATAAAGATTGTGGTCTCATCTTGCAAATATTGTGATGTCATTTGGTAAGTGACCAATCACTATGAACTTGCTTGGATGTCAGTTGTCATTTATCTTGCACGTATTCATCATGCGGATTGGTTGAAATGGTTGATAATTGAAAGCTCAAAAATGTAAATATAGAAAAATGAACAAGATGTGTGTGTGTGCACGTGTGTGTGTGTGCGTAATACTCTTTAATGGTGCAATATAAAATTATTTGTTCTTTCTGTACATGTAATATTTTGAATTTCGTTATTTAATATTTCATTTGGCCTGCTGCTATTTGTTTATATATGTTTTGCTTTTATTATTACCGAACAACAACATCCAAACTAGGTGGACAAGCAAATTGACTTTTGATTTTTGTGACAGTTTGATTATATTATATGTCATCATAGTTTTTACCTCTACTGGTTAAAAGCCATGCCAGGCTTATACAATGTAGTGTTGTTCGTCGTCCGTCAGCTTATTTCTGTGACTACGATAAAGAGTTAGCAGTTTCAGATTTCAACTGATATTTACTTGATGATTGGTTCAGTTAGAGATCCGACGAGATCTGACGAGTTGGACAATTACGCAAAATGTTTATATAAATATGGTATTATTAAATAGCTTTACAACATTTAAATGTATAGTTTGCTAATTTCATTGGATGTGGACTTTATTGTTCTTGATGGGATGTACTTTTGTGTTACAGTTTTGTCAATTTGGACGTTGAAGACAGGATAATAGCGAGGTTGTGTACACATAAGATCGATTCAAGCTAACCTGTAGGCCTTATTGCCAACTGACCATTTCAAGTCGGTAACCCTGTATTCACCATCCTTCATTTTTTTATGCATTGTCCTATTCACAGACAAATATGCTAATTTATTTCGGTTTGTGGTGCAGTTCAGACCTACTGTGTCATTGCGTTTGATTGCTGTGGTTTCTAAAGGACCATTTTTCTCATGCTTGAACATCAGTGGAAATAGAGGGAAAATTCCCGATGTTGCTGTATATATTACAGTAAAAATACTTGGTTACTAAATTGCATCTAATTGACATAGTTATGTTTCCTGTCAAATATTATGTCCCAACAGTCATAAGAGCCATGTTGACCAGTAGAGTGTTTCCATAAGTCATGTTGGGCGTCACAAGCCATGTTGGGCATTGGGCATCTTGTTTTATTTTGTTCTGTATTATGTAATTTGTTAAGTAATTTCTACTTTTTTACATAATATATTTATTTTTCCACATGTGATAGCATCCTTTGCTGCATATTTGTTCATGATTAATTTACAATAATTTTTAAAATGCAAGGACATAAAAGAACTTCAGTTCAAAAGAGGTCAGATGATATTCAACAGTAACATTATAGTCGAAATTGTTGAAAGCAGTTTATAAAATGTAGGAAGTACATTATTTATTGATGTTGATACTGTTGAAACTTCTAAGTAAATTATATTGTATATGATGGGAGCTCATCGTCGGAACCCACGTTTGATTGATTACGTTATCTCTCCATTCATCAGGAATGGGGTGATAACGTAATGAATCAAACGTTGGTTCCACGATGATGGGAGCTTTGCCCATATGGGATTTGTCGGCTCGATGAATATTTTATGTACAGTGTTTATAAATATACATAATGAACATTCCATAAAAAGTTTTCTTTTTGTTACGTTACAAAATATTAAAGCTGTTGAATATTTATTTGTCCGATATTTAAATGTTTGAATCCCGTGTCATTTTGTATATGTTATACGATATTATACAGCATACAGACCAGACCGTTAGGTCTGTATATATAGTTCTAGCTCGCTGTCGGTGTCAAATGATAAGTTGACCTTTATTCTGTTTAGGTTTAGTTTTACATATAGAGTGTTATTTATTTGTAAGATTGGTAGTATGAATGTACATAATAATATGTGGTTATTAACATTCTCTATGCTCTGTTCAATTTGTAGATATTCTGTGGTTTAATCTGCAAACTTGTTATATTACTTACGTTTCCTCTGAAATATAGACTGGTTTCCCTTGTTATATCATGTTCTTGTGAACTAAAAGCACCATGTGAACTAAGCAAACTGCAATATTTTAAGTCGTACTACGCATCCAGTAATATTCAACTGGGCTTCTATTCGGGTTGTGGAGATTTATCAATGCCCTATCCAGTGAAGTAGTTCACTAGTTCAATATTAGTTCACTGTGATATCCATACACTTAATGAAACATGCCAATTAAGGTATCCATCCATCAGCCATACACAGAAACATATATGCACTTTTTGAAACATGTCAATAAAGGTATCCATCCTTACTCAAACATGTAACTATTGTTATCCATCCGTACAACTTTCAAAACATGAGGTATCCATCCGTACACTTAGGAAACATGAAGTATCATCCATACTGTTTTAATACATGAAGTATCCAAATACATGAAGTATCCATCCATACATTTTTATGAGGTATCCATCCATACACTTTTATGAGGTATCCATCCATACACTTTTAATACATGAGGGGGTGCTATCTCGCTCGCATCAAAAGAGCAGTGGCAGAAAAACAATAACGTGGCTCTAGCGTAAATGGAGTTTCTACGATAGAATTTGCAGCAACTCTGCAGTTCAGGGTGAGAAGGTTCTAGGCCCATTTTCCATATTTTATCTCGATGTACATGGAAGATGAGCCTGGCATGTTCATGCCTTTTAGGCACCATATAACCTTTTCATGTGTTGGTGCACCTTAAAACCCCAATTCAATTCAATTAATACATGAGGTATCCATCCATACACTTTTAATACACGAGCTATCCATCCATACACTTTTAATACATGAGGTATCCATCCATAGACTTTTATGAGGTATCCATCCATAGACTTTTATGAGGTATTCATCCATACACTTTTATGAGGTATCCATCCATACACTTTTAATACATGAGGTGTCCATCCATACACTTTTATGAGGTATCCATCCATACACTTTTATGAGGTATCCATCCATACATTTTTAATACATGAGGTATCCATCCATACACTTTTAATACATGAGGTATCCATCCATACACTTTTATGAGGTATCCATCCATACACTTTTATGAGGTATCCATCCATACATTTTATGAGGTATCCATCCATACACTTTTAATACATGAGGTATCCATCCATACACTTTTAATACATGAGATATCCATCCATACACTTTTAATACATGAGGTATCCATCCATAAACTTTTATGAGGTATCCATCCATACACTTTAGGAAACGTGAGGTATATATATCCATACATTTTTAAAACATGTATATTAATGTATCCATATGCTGTTTCTCTAAATACTATATTAATTAAACGTTTAAAAAATTGAATATTATAAATAGAAATTGATTTGTTAGAATCATTATTTGAACGTATAAAAGTTAACAGGAAATGTAGCATTCACAGAACACAGTCAACCAAAAAAAGCATACAAAACGAACAACAATTACAAGGAAAGGGAAAGATAGAAGCAAGTATATGCGACACCACAAACTCAAAAGAGTTGACACAAGGAGGAAGCCTTAGAACGGGATTTTAAACCAGATTCTATGGTGCACTAAACCTTACTCTTACCCTATTGACATCTCAACAAAACAGAACAGTGTAAATGAAGAAATCCCCACCAGGCTATATCCTCAAAACAGAAGCAGTAAATGATATCACAAAAAATATGATCGTAATATAATACTTTTTTCTTCTGTTTAATGCTACAGTAACCACATTACAGTACATCATATATCAGACCAATTCCAAAAAGAATTCCAAGTTTTGTCAAGAAATGACAAATATTATACAATGAATCTGATCATTTTCTCGCAGAATCGATCGTACCTGCATTGAATATACAGCTTTAAGTTTAAGCAAAACTAACAGAAAATGATAAATATATGACAAATTTGCAGATTAACTGATAATGTAGTGTTTATCAATTTAAT
This sequence comes from Cyrtodaria siliqua, assembly GCA_037043455.1. Classification (NCBI taxonomy): domain Eukaryota; kingdom Metazoa; phylum Mollusca; class Bivalvia; order Adapedonta; family Hiatellidae; genus Cyrtodaria; species Cyrtodaria siliqua. Next base: position 108,938 of record JAWPHD010006720.1, on the reverse strand, counting down.
TCTGTAACATGTTACATTTGTTTAGATGTCTTAAATGTAATACGTGTATATAATTGTAGTGTACAGATTCATGATACATATTTCTGTATAATGTTGACATTGTTTTTATAATAAATTAATTTGGTTTTGTTTTAACTTGAAAATAAAACTTAATAGTACACTGGTATCTATACTAGTGTTGTGTTTTCAATTTGAACTCCAGTAATCTGTTTTCAGAGGGATTGCCACACTCCACATGGTTGCCAAGTAACACATTAATTGATATAATGGCTAAAACACATTATTTCTTTTTAAAACACATTGTGCGGAACGATTAGAAATTGTGCCGCAACATAGCTCTGCCGGTTAGCTCGACTGGCCACCGGGGATTGGGTGACAAATTTGACCTCAGGGACACCCATTGAACTCCTCAGGGACACCCATTGAACAAATTTGGAACGGGCAATATATGAGCTGACCTGTTTCCAATTTAACAATAGAGCATGTCAAGGGGAGGAGACTGACACAGACCTTTGGGGATGGACATGGCCAATGCTATATATATATGCCCCAGCCCCCATCACCATTCTATGGTGGGGCGAGAATGGTGGAATACTAAAAAACACTAGTTATTTAGGTGGGATATGTGCACTTTTATCAGTAAATTGAAGGGTGGGGTATACATTCTTAATTAACCGGGTTTGTGGGTACTAGTATATATACTGAAAGGAAAAAGAAAAGCGACACGTGAATTTCCACTATATATTGTATGTACAATATGCTGCTGTTAATCAAATGGTACATGGCTGCGTAAGATCTTTCCTTTCGGAAAAAATACTAAAACAACACGTAACTTAGCAAATAGTATTCCTGCAAAGTTTCATTATTGACAGAGTATGCGTTTGGCGCAAACTGAGGATGCACACCATTTTGCAAACTCTTTAGTTAAATATTGTACTGAACTGGCTCAATGTTTCAAAGAGGAACTTTAACATTTATGAATTTCTTGTTACAACGTGTACTGTGATTACAACATCACAGTTGTGTCCTTTCTCTAACTGCAACTTTTTTCTTCACAAAATATATTGGGATTTCCATGGAATATATATGGAATTAAGTGTGCAGTATATACAATATATTGCGGAAATTCCCGTGTCACGTTTCTTTTTCCTTTCAGTATATTCTTGATTAACCTGGGTGGAGGTATATATCCTTGTTCAACCAGATGTTGGGGGAGATGGGGTATATAATCCTTTGCTTGTTCCCGCCCCCTCTCCTCTCCCCGAACCCCAGCCCCCACCCCACACACACCGACACCTGTCGACTATGACCTGTTTTGCTTACCAGAGCCTAAGGTTCAACGTGAACTATTGCGACCCCTTTTGAATGACTTCTCATAAACCACTATGATGATTTTGACCACACTTCACATGGATGATGCTTAGGTCAATGGCCCAGGGTGAAAATGGCAACGCCCTGGTAGTCCAACGTTTGTATACAGAGACTGTGCATGTTTACAAAGACTTGCGGGGTTTACATAGACTTATATAGACAAAAACGAAAAAAACATCTTTGAAACCACAAGGCACAGTGCTCTCATATTGCATGTAGCATCAGCTTCTGTAGTGTCTTAAAATACACGTTTAATGCTCTTTTGAAATGTTTCGCGAGCATCAACAGTTACATAGAACGTCAGAATAATAATAAAAAACTGCACAGGAGCCAATTTATTAGGCTACAGCTTCTGGTCCTCGACCAAGTTTGTTCTAATGTTGACACTTGGGTCACCAAGTTTACTAAGGGAAAAATGTTGTTTCCCACGCATATAACTCGGTGCACCGCTCCCAGTTATGATTACACAAAATCCTTATAAAACGTACGTTTTATTTCTAAGTCTAAGAACATCCCCAACTTCTTGTTTTGCTGCCAAAAAATACTGTGGTAAAGCTTATGACAACTCTGGAATTAATTTATGTTGGTCAATTAAACATTTATCAGGCGCGTATCCAGGCATACGCACGTACGCCAATGCGTACAATTCGTCAGCAAAAGTGAAAAAATGCCATATTAGGCCATATCAAATTAATTCCCAGTTTATCATCCCCGCCCGCCCCGAATATTTTATGCCGCCCCGACATTTGTTATTTTTAAAAAAAAAAAAAAAAAAAAAAATAATAATAATAATAATGTCCAGATTGTGGTGTATTGTTCAGAATGTGAAAAATCAAGAGTCCTGTATTGTAAACATGTGGTGAAAGGAAAGAAAAGAACTGATTTGCTTCAAATCTTAGCTGACCTACAATTTACATGTGGTTCTCTCCTTCAAGATATTGAAACAGAGGACAATCATATTTTACATTCGGTATTTGTTAGAAATGTCAGTGGAACTACCATATTTTTTCTGCTGGCTTCAAATCGTTATGTTATTACTGTGGTTCGTCAGATGATCTTGTAGAACCAGATGATAAATATTCCGTATGTGAGTTGTGCCTATCTGGCAAACATGTTCAGACATTCGTAAATAAAGGGGGAACTGTTTCAAACAAGAAGAAGTAAGTTATACTGAGAACTTCAACTTTTAAAACTCACATACATGGTAGTTTATATCATTATAAATACAAATGTATGCTATAGCAGTGACAATTGGTAATAAAGAGAGTGTTCAAAACATAATACTTCTGGTTATTAATATTTTTGTGATGTTTGATGTCATCCCAGGAAAATAAAAAAATAAAATTGCAACCCCCACCACAATTTTTTCCATTTGGATGATAAACTGGGAATTAATTTGATATGGCCTTAACGCTGAAATATAGCTTGAGAACGCATCATTTGCCTCCTAAATTTCAAAATTTTCTTGGGGGAGGCACCCCAAACCCCCATCGGCGGGTGGGGGTTCCCCTCCCACACATACCCCCCACTCGCAACGTCGCTGCTCGGTTCGCAGCTACGCTTCTCATATCTGGCATACATTTCAAAATGCTCCAGGTACGCCCTTGTTTATGATACGTTCTTTGCAATTTGCAATAACATCAAGTTTCTTCTTTTAAATACGACGACTGCGTATGACATTTCCACACTTAATACAACCTTACCACACAAACGTATCAAAGAAAAGCTTATTGCTCTAGATAGAGAAAAAAGCAAACATATTTAGCCTGTAACAATATTAAAGCGTTTTACTTACGGCACTTTGGACAATTGCACTTTGTAGACTTGCTAAAAAGTTTGTAAAGCACTTTTTTTTTATATTAAACTATTTTCGTCAGGTATGTTGGTGTCCCTATGGATATGAACTGCGACCTCTTCTCGCAGATTATTTTGCTAATTGCTATTAAAGAGATTTCATTTTCAGTCTTTCACTAATGACACCTCTTGGTACCTGGATGTCACACTGAACATCGACAACAGGGGCGTACCTGGAGCATTTTGAAATGTACGCCGGATATGAAAAGCGTAGCTGGAACCGAGCAGAGACGCTGCGAGTGGGGGTATGTGTGCCCCTCCCGCGGGTGGGGGTTTGGGGTGCCTCCCCTAAGAAAATTTTGAAAATTAGGAGGCAAATGATGCGTTCTCAAACTATAGTTCAGCGTTAATATGGCATTTTGAACTTCTATTTTTTTCACTTTTGCTGACGAATTGTACGCATTGACGTACGTGCGTATGCCTGGATACGCGCCTGGACAACCATCTTTTTTCTACTATCAGAGGCGTAGCTTGGCTAAATATGATGTGTAGGCCGAGTTTTATGGGGGTCCGGAATTCTTTTCCAGCTAGACTGTCAGAGGTGCGTTTTGGCGTATATTTCGTACCCGTGAATATGTCTATAAGAGCATCAATATCCTTACTTTTTACCGTAAATTATATATCTTATAACTAAAAAGATTTTTGGCATTTTTATTTTTTCGATTTCGATTTCTCAGAAAAAAGTGTAGGCCGTGCCACGGCCTACACGGCCTATAGGAAGCCACGCCCCTGACTATATCTATGTATCCTAAAGAACTTCCAACTCCTCAAAGAGTGATACTGTCCCTTCTTTTCTCGATTTGAAAATGTAGAAATAAAAGAAATATTAAGCCAAATATAAGACAAGAGAGATGATTTCAATTTTGACATTGTTAATTATCCCCATTTAGGCGGGAATGTTCCCCGATCAGTTTTTTATGGGTTTCTCATGCTGATTTTATCATCTTATTCCTTTCAAATTAATATGTGTAACCTTTGCGTAATAAAAACCTACTTCATTAGGGCTACCGTTACCATAAACTTGAAAAAAAACAAAAAAAACTTTATTATCCTAACCCCTGACCTTCCATGAATTCATTTTCCCGAAGACTAAAGAAGTTCAGGGGACCGAAAATTCGAGAAGCAGAGTTGTTTTCGAAAAATTGATGTATATAAATTCCCTGCAATGGAATATACTGGAATAAATGTGTATTACACTTGTTAGAACGCTATCGAAATAGGTTATAACCGTATTGTATTAAAACGTTTAGTAGTTGATCCATTTGCAGTTCGCCACTATGTTTTCCTCTTTGATTGTGCGATTACCTATTGTGGACCCTATGATGACGTCCACTTCAATCCTGAAAGGGCTGGTGACGTTTGATGTCGTGCACTTAGCTCTTGCTTCTGCCAAGTCATTGCTTTCTGGCTTTCCATGTCTTTTGTGTTTTAGCTCACCTGAAGCCAAACGACTCGTCACCTATTGTGATCATTCACTTTTAGTCCGTCGTCCATCTACCTGTCCATCTGTCCGTCAACAATTGTAAAACACATCTCTGGTCAATTTCGACCAAACTTCACAAGGATGATCCTGATGTCAATGTTTTTTGAATTTATAAATTAGGTCAACGCGGCATGCTAGATGGCTGCCGTTACTATAAAAGGTTGAAAACTTAATACATATTCGGCTCTTTATGTCATTTTCGTCCCAGGAACCACTGAACATTTGTTCGGCATTTTAGTTTATTAACGATCGCCCACCCATAAACTGTCAAGTTTATTCAAAACAAGCTTATAGTCCTCACTAGCAACCCCCCCCCCCCCCCCCCCCCCCCCCCCCCTCCTAAAAATTCCGGATCATACATGTATGTCCATGTTAGTGTAGATAAAATATCAAACAATTTCGTTGCACGCCCTCAGTATAAAAAAATTTCTCGCTCGCTTCGCTCGCCGCATAATGGCTAACGAGTGGTTTAATTAACACATTGTTAAATACTTTTATTTGAAAACGGACTTTTTTATTCATACATGTATGTCCATGTTACTGTAGATAAAATATCAAACAATTTCGATGCACGCCCTCAGTATAAAAAATGTTCTCGCTCGCTCGACGCATAATGGCTAATGAGTGGTTTAATTAACACATTGTTAAATACTTTTATTTGAAAACGGACTTTTTTATTCATACATGTATGTCCATGTTACTGTAGATAAAATATCAAACAATTTCGTTGCACGCCCATAGTATAAAAAAATGTCTCGCTCGCTTCGCTCGCTCGACGCATAATGGCTAATGAGTGGTTTAATTAACACATTGTTAAATCATTTTATTTGAAAACGGACTTCTTTTATTCATACATGTATGTCCAGGTTACTGTAGACAAAATATCAAACAATTTCGATGCTCGCACTAAGTATAAAAAAAAGTATCGCTCGCTCAACGCATAATGGCTAATGAGTGGTTTAATTAACACATTGTTAAATCCTTTCATTTGAAAGCGGAATTTTTTACCCTACAATGCATTACCGCAACCGTTTTATGAGGCTAGTGACGGACCCGAAAACTGACTAAAACTTACGCCCCCCCCCCCCCGCCCCCCCCCCCCCCAACCTGAAATCCTGGATCCGCCCCTGGTCCTCTACTAAAAGGTAGGTATATGAGTGAGTATTTTTAGGGATCTGGGGAACATTGGCAATTACTTTAAGGGATCAAGGGACCAAAGGCCTACTTTTAGGGATCTAGTGTCTTAAAAAAAATAATAGTACATAATAAATACTGATAAAGGTGGTCCTTTGGGAGCAACAAACACAATTAAGAGAATAAAGCAGCAGACTCGGTTTTATTGAGTCTGTTCATGAGAAGTAATGAAAGAAGCAACACCTCTCATGCCCCCTAGCACCGGCTTAAGCAGTATTCTACTTCAAAGTCACCTATATTGGGCTCGTAGGTCCCAAAGGACCAGTAAAAATAACACTACTGATTCGTAGCACGGGGAGACATTTTACAGCCGCCACACTGCACTAAACGAACGCTAGTGTGAATGTTAATAAATACTGATAAAGGTGATCCTTTGGGAGCAACAAACACAATTATGAGAATAAAGCAGCAGACTCGGTTTTATTGAACACCTCTCACGCCTCCTACTTTTACATATAATTTACTTTTTATAAAACGTGACATTTGGTGTTCACAGCTGATTGCTTTAAACGGCTAACAGCATCACCTTTTACGACAGTTTTTAGTAGCGCCCATTGCTCAACAGGATGTCTAACAGAGAACAGCAACTTTCGTGATCAACTGAAAACGTTTGCTTGGCGATAAACATTAAGATGTTGTGTTCATGTGTGTCCATTTTTAGCTCTACAGATCAGCAGAGTTTATGCCATGGTGCAGAGTCGTGCGTCTCTATGTCCGTCCGTCCGTCCGTCCATAATTTTTTTTTGTGTTGACCTCCTCTAAGGTCGGAATCTACAGTTTTCTTTGAAATTCAGACTAGTTTCAGACATGTACACTAATTACGTTAAATAACTTGAATTCTATTTTTCAAAAATAACAAACATGCATTGTTCCTGAAAGATTATAAAATTTCCTCTCAAAATATAGCAAATACATGCTAGAAAGCATCAAAATCGGTTTCTCTACCTACAAATACAACTTCATTTACCCCACCCACTCAGCACTGAAAAAGTGAAAACATGACATTTATAGACAAACGACAGCATATACCTGTCCCTTATTTGAGATATAGCACATCCATAATTGAATGACAAACACTCCAAATTGTCATAAAAATGCTATTTCTACATACCTTAACCGGCTTTTTTTTCCGTAATCTGATGTCGACTCAAGAATTGCAGGAAGTGATAAAAAAAAGCTATCATTTACAACATAGCCACCAGTTACGATTTTCTGTTTACAGGCTACATATGGGTCATAGTACAAAAAGTTTATTTATATCAAAATTAACTATTATGTCATACTAAGTCAAAAACACCGCATTTGTGGATTTCTTTTTTATTGTCTAGCCTGTACATGGCTTTTAATCTCATAGATTTTTATTTTATAAGAAATTCCCCATGGACATTCATTCGAAACTAAGGAGTCTCCCCTAAAGCTATTAAATAGATTTTCATGAAATTCAGGTTGATGTGAAAGCCAAGATGGCCACCAAAGCTAAAAACAGATGTTTAAGAAAGAAGTTTTTTATAGCGATTACTGTTCTGAAACAAGTGATACTGATATGGGACCGTTACTGAAATGATCATCATGACATAATGTTGGTCCTTGACGAAAAAGTCATGGCCAAGCGGACAATTTTGCTTACATAGAGTTATACAGGAAAATCTTGTGGCGACTACTCCTCAAAAACTACTTGATGGATTTTTATGAAACTCTATAAGAATGTTGCTCTTGATGTCTTGTTGTTCCTAAGTAAAAATCAAGATGGCCACCATGGCTACAAATAATTTTTAAAAATGTGACTGTGGCGACTACAATCCATAAGGGTATTGATTTGGAGCCTTTACCAAATTGACCGTCATGAGATATTGTTGGTCATACACAAAATTCATTTTAATTCGATATCAAACATGGCCGCTAGCGGACTCTTGGGACTCCTCCTGTAACTACTTGATGGATTTTAATGAAACTTTACATGGATTGTTTTTTATGTCTAGCTGATCCTAAGTAAAAATCAGGTACGCAGGAAGTTTAAGATGGCCACCAAACATAAAAAATTATTTTAAAATTAGAAAAAAGAGGCGAAAAAACACAAAAGGGTTGACAAGGCTACCGCCTTGGAACGGTCAGTGGCAAAGTAGGCCACTGGGGGTTTAATTAGAATTTTGAGGCGACTGTTTCTCAAAAACCACAAGTGGTATTGATTTTGAACCTATACCAAAGTGACTGGCATGGCATATACATGTAGTTGGTTCAAAACAAAGTTTGTTTTGATTCAATGTCAATGGCCATCTTTGTTTACATAGAGTTGTATAGGAAAAACCTGTGGCGACTGCTCTTCTGAAATTACTTGATTGATTTTCATGCTCTCGATGTCTAGTTGTTCTTAAGTAAAAATTAGGTTGACCGACATTTCAAGATGGCTGCCATAGCTAAAAATAGATTTTAAAAATACAATTTTTTGGTGACTACTTCTCATAAGCCATAAGGGTTACTAATTCGAAACCTTTACCAAATTGACGTTACATGTAGTTAGTCGGACAGGGAAAGTAGCATTCAAGACGGACAGTCTACAGCAAAACACAGAAACAAACATGGAAGCAGACAAACAATGAAGGCAAAAGTAATAATAAATGCAAAAGACATCACACACAAAAGGGTTGACAATAGGGCTACCGCCTTGGAACGGTCAGTGGCAAAGTAGGCCACTGGGGGTTTAAACTGGTTCTAGGGTGCACCAAACCTCACACTTACCCTACCGTCATCCCATTAAAACAGGACGGTGTAAATAAAGAAATCCCCGCCATGATCTAATCTCTAACCAACAAGGCAGCATCAATAGGCAATATAAGTAAAACACGAATATGCTCGTGTAAATATAATACAAAAAACAATAGCCTAGAAAGCCACAATGAAGGTACTCATTGACTTGGCAGAAGCCAGAGCAACAAGAGAATACACCATTAAGTGCACGACAAGAAAGATCATAGACAAATATCAAACGCCACCGTCCCAATGGGCTTTAGATAACCTCTTTTGATAAACTTTTTAACAAGTTTAACGAAGATAGTAGGAAAGTGATCATGACCAAGAATCTTACGAAGTTTATAAATCGCATCACCATAGAAGTCAGGTTGTGAGTTTGCTCAAGTTTTCTCAAGTTTGCTCACATGTGAGCCAAACGCGTACTCTGTCAATAATGAAACTTTGAAGGAATACTAATGGCTGCGTTATGTGTTGTTTTAGTCTTTTTCTCCGAAAGGAAAAGTCTAACGTAGCCATGTACCATTCGATTAACAGCAGCATATTACACATACAATATATAGGGGAAATTCCCGTGTTGCGATTTCATATATTTTGAGTGTACTTGTGGCGACTACTCATGAAACTACTTAATTGATTTTCATGAAACTTTATAGGAATGTTGTTCGTAATGTCTAGTTGGTCCTAAGTAAAATCAAGTTGGTCGAAACTTTAAGATGGCCACCACAGGTACAAACACGTTTTTTAAAGTAAAATGTGTTGGCGACTGATGCATATTTTTTTTTGATTTAATGAAAAAAAAATACACCGGTTAAATATGGAAAACTTGTGACAACTACTCCTCTGACACTACTTGAAGAATTTTCATAAAACTTTACAGGAAGGTTACTCTTGTTACAAACATGATTTTCGTTTGATAAGATGTATTTACTTTGACAAAAACGTGTATCGTTTAATGATTAACAAACACAACCCGTTCAAATAATGACAAACTATAAAATGTTATGATAATTGTCCACAGTGTACCTGTTCATATCTTCAGGAGAGTGTTTCAAGGTCATAAAACTCTTGTTTATTGGGAGGGGGTGTAAAATATAAAGCCAAATACGTCAAATACGAGGAATCAGAACGTTATAATTGTACCTATTACTGGGGCTATATACAAAAAAAACTACAGAATGCCGGTGTTTTTTATTATGGTGTGTAAAAGCAGTCCAGAGAAGACTACAGTATATAAGAGCAATTAAGCGAACAATATTGTATACTTTTAGGGAACTGTGTTTAACACTTTCGGGGATCTAGGGAACAGTGGAAATACTTTTAGAGATCAAGGGAACATGGATAAAATACTTTCGGGAATCTGCGGAACAGTGTCCATTACTTTAAGGGATCTGGGGAACAGTGACACCCCACTGGGAGGGCCTCGTAACAGGAAATGCAACTTTCAAAGAACAAAGTCAACCGAAAAAACGCATTAAAACAAACAACAATTACATTAATGTTAATTAGCTGCAAGGCATGTGACATCACTCAATTAAACGGGTTGATAAAAGGACAGTGGCAAAAAGGTCGATGGGAGTTTAAACCAGAGTCTAGGGTGCACCAAACCTCACTCTTACCCTATTGTCACCCAAATAAAACGGCACATTGTAAATAAAGAAATCCTCGCCATATTATCTAACAAGCAAGGCAGCATTAATACGCAGTATATATATGATCATGTATAGATCGATATCAAAATAAGTCTAGAAAACCACTAAGCAAGTACTACTTCCTGCAAGTACGCAATGACTTGGCAGAAGCAAGACCAGCAAGAGAACAAACACTAAGGGTGCGACGGACAATAGTTAAGACAAAAAACAAAAGCTACCGTCCTTTAAAGATTTAGGTAGTCGTCATCATAGGATCCACAATCTGTCCGATTATCAAACAAACAGAAAATAAAGCTTTATATGGGTCCACTACTAAAATGCAATACGTTGCAAAATGATAGGTTCATAACCTCTTTTAATAAACTTTTAACAAGTTCAATACAGCGTAGAATTGGTTATCACCAATCACCATAGAAATAAGTATAGGTATTAGGAAATGCAGCTTTCTTGCCCTTAATGGTGTATTCTCTTACTGCTCTTTCTTCTGCAAAGTCATTGAGTACCTTCATTGTGGCTTTCTAGGCTATTGTTAGTTTGTATTATATTTACACGGGCATATTTGTGTTTTACTTATATTGCCTATTGATTCTGCCTTGTTGGTTAGAGATTAGATCATGGCGGGGCTTTCTTTATTTACACTGTCCTGTTGTAATGGGATGACAGTAATGTAAGTGTGAGGTTTGGTGCACCCTAGAACCGGTTTAAACCCCCCAGTGGCCTACTTTGCCACTGTCCGTTCCAAGGCGGTAGCTCTATTGTCAACCCTTTTGTGTTTGTGATGTCGTTTGCATTTATTATAGCTTTTGCCTTCTTGTTTGTCTGTTTGCGTGTTTGTTTCTGTGTTTTGTGGTTTACTGTCCTCCTTGAATGCTACTTTCCTGTCCGATCTTTTTATATTTCTTTTCACAGAACATAGTTAACCAAAAAGCATGCAAAACGACAAACACGAATGGCAATGTTAATAAGGAATAGAGGCATATGTCACACACACAAAAAGGGTTGACAATAGGGCTACCGCCTTGGAACGGTCAGTGGCAAAAAAGGTTCTGGGGTTTAAACCAGGTTCTAGGGTGCACCAAACCTCACATTTACCCTACTCCATCCCAATAAAACGGGACAGTGTAAATAAATCCCCGCCATGAACAATTCTCTAACCAACAAGGCATCATTAATAGCAAGGATTTGTCAATAAGCTTTTTGACAAATCCTTGTTAATAGGCAATATAAGTAAAACGCAAAGATGCTCGTGAATATAAAAATAAAAAACTTTTTTTTATGGTAATGGTAGCCCTGATGGAGTAGCTTTATAGTTATACAAAGGTTACGAATATTAAAGTCCTCGACTTGAGTACAAGCTCTAGAAAAACGAATAAGTTGAGACACATAGACCCCATAAGAAGTTGCTCGGGGAACATTCCCATCTAAATGGGGATAATTAACAATATCAAAATTCAAGTTATCTCCCTTGTCATAAATTTTGCTAATTATTTCACCATTTTCAATAGAGAAACGTAAATCGAAACGTACGCGTTAGTCGTTAGTATCAGAAATATAATAAGTTGTGACACATAGACCCCATAACTAGTTGCTCGGGGAACATCCCCATCTGAATGGGGATAATTTCAGACGGGGATAATTAACAATATCAAAATTAAAATCATCACTCTTGTCATAGATTTTGCTAATTATTTCACCATTTTCAATAGAGAAATGTAAATCGAGAAAAGACGCGTTATTATCAGAAATATTAGCTTTGTTAAGTTGGAGTTCTTAAGGATATACTGAACCCAACAGCTAACGCACCAGCAGACAATACCTTTAATATCTCAATAATAACAAACAATAAATCAAAACAAATTTCATTCTGGACGAGACAAATATCTTGTCAATAACGACTGTAAATTTAAAAACGGTACCAGTCGGCATATAATAAGCTCATACATTAAAGGTATTGCCTACTGGTGCGTTAGCTGTTTGGTTCAGTATAGATTATTATTGACCATAGTAGAAAAGAAAGGGTTGTCAATGTTCAATATGGCATCCAGATACCGAGAGGTGTCATTAAAGGCTTCAATAACATCTGCCTAGGTATCTGGTGAAAGACAACATAAAATCTCTCATAGCAAAACAAAAAAAACAAAATCTGTGACAAGGGCCAACAATTTGTCTATCAACGGTAGTTCCACACCTGAGGAAAATATTATCTAATAGAAAAATAAGTGATTCATAAACTTCATGTCAAGTCCACATAGTGTGCGTTCGTATTTATATAAGCGTGTATTTATCCTCGCTGTATTGCACTAAGCATTTTAGCGAGCAGACCTAGATTTTAAGTCTCATCCGAAGGACTGGTAAGGTAGGAAATACTTTTGAAATATTTCGATAATTAACTAAATTCGGTCCTGGCTGGGATTGAACGCGCGATCCCTGGGTTAGTAAGCCGCAATGCTAACCATTACACCACGGCACTACCTTTTAGCCCACATAGTGTAGCCTAATTGTCCAAACGCTTTAATATTGTTATAGGCCAAAAAAAAAAAAGAGTTTTCATAAACTTTAGCACAATATTGTTTAACGGGAGTATGACAAGTCTGAAGATGTTAAAAGTTCGGAGATATTTGTAGTGGTGCAAGAACTAGAATTGGAAATAAAACGGGCTTTATACGGTTGTTTGTGTAATTTGGGAATCCAGTACATCGTTGGAAGTTCGTCTATTCCAGCCTTGAAAATCTTGCACTTGATATGCGTCGAAACAACAATATATTGCACTGGAGTATACGAATTTGTACTCTCGAGTTCCTGAGATAAAACAATAACGTGATTGAGGCGTGAAACAATAATTCTATTATTAGCTGCTTTATCAGCTAGAACTAAAACAAACTTATTATGAAATTCCTGGATTCCCGATTTTACGGAAATAAAAACCTATGTCTAGGGGGAAGTAGGGAGGGGTTAGCCGTATATAGAAGTTAATACATGTATCTATGATGTTAAAAATTATCTTTTTCCAAGTAGAGAGGGGGTTTAAGGGTCAGCATGTTCTCTACGACACCATTTAATACTAAAATCCTCAATGGTTTGGGCGATCTGACCACGACATGCATTAAAACCAATCACAGAAGGCAATCTATACTTCGCAAAATTCCTTACAAAGAACGTTTTATCGCTAATTCTAGTTCATGTACCACGACCAATATATCAAAACTATTGACTTCCTGACTTTCCGCGATTAAAGAACATATTATAAAATATTGCGGAAAGGCCTTCGAGAACTCAGGAATCAATCTGTTTTGGTCTATCAAAAACTCTGGAGAAGTTCTTGACAAACTACGGTGTAAGCATTTTCATGCCTCTTCTCTAAGCACCTACGACTTCTCTACACTATATACTATACTACCACATAATCTTATCAAAGAAAAATTGCTTCAGCTTATTCAGAAGACATTTGCAAGAGAAGGTACAACTTTTCTAGCTTGTAATAATGTCAGGGCTTTCTTTACTAATGCCCCGATTGATAAAGAAGGATAAACATATCGGACAGGGAAAGCAGCATTCAAGGACGACAGTCAACCACAAAACATAAAAACAAACACGCAAACAGACAAACGAAAAGGCAAAAGTAATAAAAAATGCAAACGACATCACAAACACAAAAGGGTTGACAATAGGGCTACCGCCTTGGAACGGTCAGTGGCAAAGTAGGCCACTGGGGGTTTAAACCGGTTCTAGGGTGCACCAAACCTCACACTTACCCTACTGTCATCCCATTAAAACAGGACAGTGTAAAGAAATCCCCGCCATGATCTAAACTCTAACTAACAAGGCAGCATCAATAGGCAATATAAGTAAAACACAAATATGCTCGTGTAAATTTAATACAAAAAAAAACAATACCCTAGAAAGCCACAATGAAGGTACTCAATGACTTGGCAGAAGCCAGAGCAGTAAGAGAATACACCATTAAGGGCACGACAAGAAAGATCATGGACAAACATCAAACGCCACCGTCCCAATGTGGACTTGTATTGATGTTTGTAGAGCCTTATCTTTTCTTCTGGATAACATCTTTATAAGATACGGTAAAACTATTTACCGCCAGGTTGTTGGTATTCCTATGGGTACTAACTGTGCGCCACTTGTTGCAGATTTGTTTTTGTACTGCTATGAAAGAGATTTTATGTTGAGTTTGTCACCTGCTAGCCAGGGTGAAATTATTGATGCCTTTAATAATACTTCTCGGTATCTTGATGACATACTCAATATTGATAATCCGTTCTTTGCTTATATGGTTACTAACATATATCCACCAGAGCTCAAGTTGAATAAAGCCAACAGTTCGGATACAGTAGCAGCATTTCTCGATCTTCATCTCTCGATTTCAAATGATTGTATTCATACTAAAATCTATGATAAGAGAGATGATTTCAATTTTAACATCGTTAACTATCCACACCTTGGAGATGTACCTCGTGCTACCTCATATGGGGTGTATATCTCCCAGCTCATTCGATTTGCTAGAGCGTGTAATGATGTTATAGACTTCAATGATCGAAATCAAGTTATTACAAGTAAACTTCTTCAGCAGGGTTTTCGTTATCACAAACTACGTAGATCTTTCTCTAAATTCTACCGCCGCAACGAGGGCCTGCTGGAAAAGTACAACACCAACCTTTAAACACTTCTGCGACTAGGCATATCACAACCCTCATTGTATGGTGATGTGGTCTATAAACTTCGTAAGTTAAAGGGGTCTGACGGGTTTCCTGACCGCTTTACAAATTTAATTTGGAAGTTCGTCAGAAAAGGATATAACCCTTTGGTTTTACAGCGCACTGCATGTTTAGTGATTGATTCCTAGTCCTTGTTTGCGGTACCGTGCGGACCTACGATGCCATTGCGTTCGGACGCTGTGGTTTCTATAGGACCCTATATATCATTTCGGACCTTTAGAAAACAAATGCCGAATACGTTTATCTATATAATATTAAAATTACCAGTAATGACCGGCCGGAGCATAGCATTCCTTAGGAGTGTTAGTTACTATATCAAGGTCAGACACTATTTTGTTGTAGTTGAAAATTATATTTATAATTGTTGTTTTTTTGTACTTACAGCAAATTATAGGATTTTTGGAATTTTTGAAATACTTAGGAATTAATTGAACCAACAACACGAGTATCTCGGAAGATACTTTACAAAATGTCTGACGTGATCAGACTCCTTGTCAATATGGGGTCGGAGAACATGCTGCGTATAGCTTAGAATATACAGAAGTCGGGCTATGCTAGTCCTTGTCGCAGAAGAGTTAAAAAAAAAGAGTATGATAATGGACCTTTTGGAAACGGCCGAGCACGACACATACGAAATATTGCAGTCTCGGTTTGATTGAGACTGTTCATGAGTGGTAGTGAAATATGCTAGCTACCGCTCACGCCCTCTAGCCCCGGGTTGAGCAGAACTCAATATTCATAAAATCAACAGCACACAATTTTAACCATCCCGAAGATGGCATGCATATGGCGGTGGACATGGAGTTAGCCTTCTTTAATGTATTCCCCATGTCGTACGGCGTATGGTCCCAGTATCTAATAAAATGAAATGCCCCGAAGAGCGAAATAAACATAATGGAATTTAGTTGGGAGCAGCGGTTATCGGGCTCAGCGATCTCCAAAGATCGAATGAATAACAGTTTACATTACTTTAATATGTTAAAAGGAGATCAGGGTTACGATAATAACATTTTGCAAACGTTACGGTAGCCCTGACGAGTAACCTTTTAGTTACACAACACTTGTAGTTACACTACAAGCTCTAGAAAAACGAATAAGTTGAAAAACATAGACCCCATAAGAAAGTGCTCGGAGAACATCCCAATCTATAAGTGGGGATACTTAACAATATCTAAATTAAAATCAACGCGGTTTAAAAGAAAAAAACAGTTGTTTTTTTCTACCGATTGCTTTAGTGCGTTTCCCCTGTTGTTGATTCGGCAGCTATCTCACCAACAACTGCCAACTTTTACAACGCTGTAGTGTGCATTTCCATTAGCACCTTTCAGAACTACGTATATGTCTCCTCTGAAGTGGAAATTTGGCCTACCTGGACCAGTTGCAAAGATGTTTATAACACCGGATGCGGATTGATGGTATATAATAGCAGAAATGCCAAGGCAATTACACATTGCCGACATGATTAAATCCGCAGTGTCATAGTTGTATTCCTTAAACCGAACATATTTGAGAATTGAGTGTAATGATCAATGTGATCTGAAATTTCAGCTGTCAGCATTGTACATAGTGTTTCACTAGTCACAACCTCGATTCCCTCTTCGGCAAGACCAACAGCTAAGGCGTATAGCGTATAGCATGCAATGTCCATCCCCCGGAACAGTTGCCACCTCCCGACGTATGTCTCGCAATTGAGCGTTTAATGTGGCGAATGATGTGTCTACAGAGCTATCCGAAGTCTGCTGTTCTGATTCACCCGCCCCCAAGTAAAGTGCTTCTTCTGACTGGGGCTCTTCTCCTTGTGGAGAGCTGGCGGTATCAGCTGGTTCTGTATTGTCGTTAATGCAACCAGAAGACTTCGAGCTACAGCTCCTATTGGTCGACTCTGTACTCGGGTCAGGGCGATCCGTCACGTAAGCTGGGGCAAAGTCAACATCAGTGAAGACGTCGAGGTGTAGAGGATGGATGCGGGACACCTGTAATGTAGCGCAAATACCGTGGGTAAGCTTAACTATTCACTAAATCAGTAGTGTTATTTTTTTACTGGTCCTTTGGGACCAACGAGCCCAATATAGGTGGCTTTGAAGTAGAATACCGCTTAAGCCGGTGCTAGGGGGCGTGAGAAGTGTTGGTTCATCCATTACTTCTCATGAACAGACTCAATAAAATCGAGACTGCTGCTTTATTCTCTTAATTGTGTTAGTTGCTCTCAATGGACCACCTTTATCAGTACTTATATTAAAGGCGCTTTGAAAGCGCAAGGATCGATTAACAGTATAGGGTTTCCTACTTGTCAGTTTTCCCCGTCACCGACGGAATTCGAACTCACAGCGGCAGGACGTCCAGGTTTTTTTAACTTCTAGTTTGCAATTAAAATGCACATGAACATATTGATAAAACAAACGATTAACACAAAAAATGGATTTTTAAACTTATAGTTTGATTGTAAATGAACATATATATATTTATATAAATTAATTGGCATCTTGATTTACCTTAAATCCATTCATAATGTTGGCTTGTGTCGCTGCCCTCGGCCACGTATCTCGGGCGATCCCTGGCAAGTCATAAATGGACATGGTCTTGGCTGGATTGTTTCTCATCCACGTGTCTTAAAGGGAAGAGACGTACTTCTTGAAGGGACCAAATACAGAGCGATCCAATGGCTGTAATTTGTGGCTGCAATGAGGCGGGAACGACAGCATTATAATGCCAGTCTCCTTAGCAAATTTGATTGTGTCCAATCCTATGTGGGAATGGTGGTTATCTAGCAGAAGTACTTTTTGTTCCTGGCTCGGTTTTGCAATTTTCGCGAAATGCTGTATAAGATGTAGAAGTTCTCAGAAGTCATCCACCCTGATGGGTGCGATACGCCAATACTACCTTCGGGTCCATCACGGATGAAGCGATCATACAATTTCATCCGTGGAAAAATGAACTTTGGCGGAACCGTGTTTCCTGTGGCACTTACTGCAGCGCACATTGTTACGAGCGTGCCTCTTTCGCCAGAAGTTAATGCCCCAATTTGCTTGGGCCCTTTCGGACCTACAACACTTGCTGGTTTCTGTACCGTTGTAACGCCTGTTTCGTCGACATTCCAAATATCATATGGCTTGACGTGGTCCCTTTCTAGCACTGTTTCAAGTTGTCTGAAGAAGCTTTCCACGTTACCTTTATTAAAACTTGTCGCTCTAGATAGACAGGTGGCCTTTGGTGTACGAATGGAAAGAGATGGATTACGTTTTAGAAAACCCGAAAACCAGTCAGGCCCGGCAGACTAATCGCGAATCCATTGGTCAGGCATTTTCACTCCGAATTCAAGACTGCAATCATATGCAAGAACTCTAACATCCTTGGGTGATAAACCAAAATAAATGTTTGCTGCTCTTATAATGTAGTCTTTTAATATGCTCTCTTGGGCCGTCGAAAATATTCTCTGAGGTGATCGGTAGCCTATATTTAGGTCCCGTGAACCCATTACTTGTGCTTGCTTGACGTATCGGCCGAGAGTCATAGGATTCATGCCAATTTCCATGGCCACTGATCGAATCGAGCGCCCTGTAAACATTATCTGATTCACTCCTTGTTGTATCAAGTCCCTCGGAGTTTCCCCTCTATTGGTCGTTCGTACGTAATTCCTCACCATTCTGAAACTAAAAGAAACAGTTTCCTAAGCTAAAAGCATTGAAATAATAAAGATAGCTAGTTAAATTCTGCAATATAGTTGTTTATGTAAAAAGGTATACTATTAAATCCAGCGAACTGGGCAAGTTGTTACACTGTAACATCGTGCCCCTATTCAATGTATCAACTTGCCCCAACACTAACACACGTGACAGGATCAAGGGGAGACAACTAATATTTTGCGCTTCGTCATCGATGACCACCAGAAGTTAAACACAACTCCTTACTTAGTCAAACTGCATTTAGAAAAAAACATATATGTTAAATATGTGACTGTGAAAGAAAAAGGTTACGAAGACATCATAATTTACTTACATGGCGCAAAATCGCTCTTTGGCGTCTACAATCGATTGTTTTCAGCTCTCAAAAAAAACATGATCGACCAAAGATGGCGGTTCTCACTGTCAGCATTATCCCATGATGCATAATGTCATGTATGACGTCATCAAGTAGTTATACGTTGTGAAACAACTTACCCCGTATAACAACTATCCCCGATCTCCCCTGTATATAGAGTTTAATAACCAGAGTTTCTGAGATACGGGAAATATCTCCCGAGGCAGAGAAATGGTCCCAATATAAGAACGAGTGCGGAGAACGAGTTCTTATTTTGGGGCCATTTCTCTGGCGAGGGAGATATTTTCAGAATCTCAAAAAACACTGGTTATTAAACTATATATTACATAATTTAAAATGATATTTTATTAATATTTCTAATGATTCACGCCTTTTTACACCAGTTTGCACGAGAACGCCAAGACGACGTTACATCATCTAAGACGACGTTACGTCATACAAACAAAACAAGTGGAACCGGAACTCTTCGTTAATTTCCGTAATCATTATTTCCTAGTGACGGAATCTGACGAAGACGTCCGTAAAACAATCGGAACGCCATTTGGCATTTCCGTCACTGACGGAAAAGGCCGAGCAATGTTCAGAGCAAACGAGTAGATATATTTTCTATTCCCAGTATTTCCTATACAAATCACAGACACATATGTAATATACAACTGTTCTAAACCTACTGACCACGAGGAATGTATATAACATATTTTGATAATCCTAAATCACATAAATTTTAAACGGCTCTAACCAGCAAGGCCAAACCCGTCGAATTAAGAGTCTACCAACTGTAGTGATCACGGCCCATGGGCGGATTTGCGTACGCCCCTACTAAAATCGACCAAGGTAAGTGTTTATTTAAAAACAGTCGAAACACTTAATCCACATATTGACTAAATCTGTGACAATTAGAGTCGGTTAATTTGATCACAGACATTAATAAACAGATAGGAAACTTCCTATCTTAACCAATGAAGTAACCAAAATATCACGTGGCACCTTAAATTTTCCTATATCTTCTCTCTCAATTATTCACCGATTTTGATGAGAATACATCCAAAAGATTCATAGTGAATAGCAAAATGGTATTATAATAATTTATGTTTATTTTCAAAATAAGAAAATATATAAAAAAATATTTAAAGTTTAAAATGTCATCATTTTTCGCTTTTCTCTTAAAATCCATGTTTTGACATAGTCAAAGTTTCCATCAAATTCCTTTTTTGCTCTCACTGTAAGAGAAACCAAAATACTATCATTGGAAAGAAAATTAAATTTGTAATGGTATTTGGCTTGAATGAAACTTGCATCTATAAAACTCTTCATGATATATGTGTTTAAAGTTGGGAAATATTTTGTGAAATTTTCGAACTGTGCCACTTGAAATTTGCACAGTTTTCATAGTGTCCAATCTATTTGTTATTAGGTCTTTGATTTGATCAAATATCAACCTCAGTTCGCTGATTAGTTCAATTTTCGCTCATTAGTTTCATTTTCGCTGGTTTTGCACCTTTCCGATATTTAAAAAGACAGTAGCAGCCTATACATTGAAAATGTCAGGCCCAGTAGTACGCTGTCTCAGACAGATTTAAATGTTTTTTTCGACAAGTGCGAAAGAAAAGAAAAGGTTTGTTTTACTTTTGCTTTGTAAGATAGTTTCTAGGATGCATTTTCGGTGCCGACGCAGTATTTGTTTACGATGAATTTTGGTGCATTTTAGGCTTACTTTTATTTTAAAGTTTGCGTACCGAGTACCAAAAGACGTTTTTTTAGTCCCGCATACCACGCAATTGAGTCCCGAATACGGCGTAAATAGACCCTGATTAAGTTAACACATTGTTAAATCCTTTTATTTGAAAACGGACTTTTTTATATTCATACATGTATGTCCACGTTACTGTAGATAAAATACCAAACAATTTCGATGCACGCCCTCAGTAGAATATTTTTTTTGCTCGCTTCGCTCGCTCGACGCATAATGGCTAATGAGTGGTTTAATTAACACATTGTTAAATCATTTTATTTGAAAACGGACTTTTTTTATTTATACATCTATGTCCATGTTACTGTAGATAAAATATCAAACAATTTCGATGCACGCCCTCAGTATAAAAAGATTTCTCGCTCGCTTCGCTCGCTCGACGCATAATGGCTAATGAGTGGTTTAATTAACACATTGTTAACTCCTTTTATTTGAAAACACACTTTTTTACCCTATCAATGCACTACAGCAACCGTTTTATGAGGCTAGAAACAGACCCGAAAATTGACCAAAATCTTACGCCCCCCCCCCCCCCCCCCCCCCCTCTAAGCTGAAATCCTGGATCCGCCCCTGCGGCCACTCTGTATCTGCAGGCCCCGCCCATTGTTGATAACCCAATGGCGAATCAGAGTACATTATTCTGCTATGTAGTATCTTGTAATGAATTATATGATTAATTGCACTGAGACTGTTGTTGCTATTAAAATGTATGAAAACTGTGTGTATAAACCATCCCTTTAAGGGTCTAGTTCTCACATAAAGGCAACATTACATTGACGACGAGGATGGGATTGTGTTGATTTTGGAATTTCACACACAGTAATATCCATCATTTCGAATCATTAGCATCCGAGTGGATATACTATGTGTTAAATTCCAAAAACATTTATCAACACTCGTGAGCTTGGCATTTTAATTCAGACATTACCAGAAGATTATACGGACACTATCAGCAGTAATCAACACATAATCTAAACTTTAATTGGATCTTAACAAATTGGTTTTATAACTGCGACATGCGAAACTGATAGATTTAACCCAGACGTGAATCTCTCAATATGTTCGTGGGAAGGAAGAGATATTAGAAACAGAGACATTAGATACTGATAATAACATATACATTTTCATCCGTCATGTTCTGGAGGATTCTCATTAATTCTGAAAAATGTATTGTAATTCTCCTTTGAACTGATAGGTTTATATATAACATTGTATACTTGAACTGATAGGTTTATATATAACATCGTTTTCGCAATATCCTACACTCATTATTATGCTTTCATCTCCAAAGTAAAAGAGAGATGTAGTGATCACGGTCACTATGTATCTGCAGGCCCCGCCCATTGTTGATAAGCCACTGACGAATCATTCTGCTATGTAGTATCTATGAATTATATGATTAGATGTTGATATTAAATGTATGAAAACACACAATCTCCTGTCTGTATAAACCATCCCTTTAAGGGTCTAGTTCTCACATCAGACAACATTACACCAACTCATAATTCATTTTACGCATATTCAATAGAGCGTTTTTTAAAACCCGTGAAAAAAACTATACTTTAAATCGGCACATATACAAATAATTATTAAATGACCTGAACACCTGGATAGAGTTTTGAAATACGTTTTTGTACTGTAATTTTGCCGTTATTTGGCGGTTAGTTTCTTTAATGTTCTAGATGTCTCACTCTTTATTATGACCCCCGCCAAAATTGGTGGGGCTATACTGTTTCAAGGCCTTTTCCGTCCGTTCGTTCGTCTGTCCGTCGTTTTTGCTCATACTCTCAAAACAGTTTCACGAATTACTTTAATATTTTATTTGTTGATTAACTAAGTTCGTACAAAACATTCTGTCATATTTCTGATCACCTGCTACCACTCAGTCAAGGTCACTCACTTCGAAGTTGAGACGTATAGGTCTGCTTTCAGTAAACTGTTAAAGTTATATTTTTGCTCAAATTCTCAAAATGCTTTCACGAATTACTTTCATATTTTATTTGTTGATTACTAATGTCATACAAAAACATTCTGTTTTATTTTTGATCACCGGCGACACAAGGTCAATGTCACACACTTGCGTTTAGCAGGGGCATTAGTCGGATATCCGACAAGTTTAATTTTCAAGTGTATAGTTGTTGTTTAAAATGTCCAAACTATAATTCCTTAAGGCCAGATTGAACCACAGAATCCCGCGCATGTGGGTGAAATCCGGCGTAAATGAAATAAGGTCCTTCCCTGAATTACAATCTACTACGAAACGGCAAACATAGTCATGAGGACAACCATATGGTCCTCATCGTCGTTTATTGGTCTTTTAACGATTACTATAAGTGCACGGTGCACGGGCAGTGGACAGGAGCTTGAAATATTAGTCGGAAGCAGACATTTGAATCGATTTGCATAATGCAATTAACTTCCTTTGCTGGTGATGTATTCCATTCGATAAAAGTAGAAGTCACTTCATAAATAGTCATATCTCTATAATATTAAATTACTTCCTTCCCTGATAGGAAACCTAAGTCGATCCACGTGTCTAGTGCCCAATGGGATGGTAGACTTGCCCAATAAATGACAAGCGGTTTTACTATACATAATACATGGAAAGGATGTGAAACGGTAGTATGTCAGGGGCGTAGCTTGGCCTTTTTGACGGCATAGGCCCGCAGTTAAAGTTATTATGCTAGGGGGTCCGGGGACATGCACCCCCCACCCCCCACCAACCCCACGCCGATTTTTTTTTTATGTTAGAATGCATTAGGTGCGTCCTGAAGTATATTTTAGACTTTAAGAAAGGCAAAGATAACTAAACAAATATATATGAAAATGATATTTTCTGGTTACTACGCCGCCGCCCGCAACCCCTACCCCCACCCCGATTTTTATTGCAATTTTGGAATTTTTAATTTTTCTATTTCTGAAAATTAGGCGTAGGCTCGGGCCTACAGGGCCTACGCAGAGCTACGCCAATGTATGTATTTATTAAATTCATCAGTAACATCACTGTATACAACCTAGGTGAAGAGACATAACGTATCGTCTCATATGTCAAACCAACGGCAAATTCATTTACATAGACACAACTGGATGTGTGCTACTATAAATACATCGTGTATCATTACATGAACAGCCAAGGGTTTACGATTGCCGATAAGTAAATAAACATGGCTGTGGGTTATGGAACGCCAAACACGACTTTGATGGTCATTTTCCATTATTATGTGGTCACGTTCATTATGATGTGGTCACTTTCCATTATGATGTGGTCACCTTCTGATAGGAATGCAAACAATTGTTTGTATAATTAATGAAAATCTGAGAGTTATCAAGCTGACATAAGTGTTTTTTGTTTTCATCAAAAGCAATGACTACGCAATGGATACGTCAATAGTGTTCACTGTGAAACTTGGCCAAGGTCTTATTGCTATAATCCTTAATGATAGTTAAAACAATTAACGTTTCGGCTTGACAGACTTCATCAGAATTTAATTTTCTGATATAAGCATTCAAATGCAAGTTGAAAAAAAATCATTTTAAGTGACAGTGTGGACAAGCTGATTTGCTTCTTTTTCGCTTCTTTTTGGCATTATAAATAAAACCGATATAACGCTAAACTTTGTCGTTATATATTCATGGATTCAATCAATTTCATGGATCTTCACACATGAAAATACATTTAAAGAGTTGCACTTATATCCATTCCAATACTTGCGATTTCATTTAGTTGCACAAACGATTTCATTCTGCTCCGTAAACATCCCGGACACATAAAGATCCCGAAAACTTTGCCGCATTCTACACTGAGTAGACTGATCTACGGAAACGTACGTTCCAAAATATTTGTTTATACCATTCAAGATTTTTAGACTACATGAGTCACAGGGGGTCATATATTGTGATTTGTGAAGCAATATGTCAAAACTGTTCTTGTCGGAATTTAGTAGGGGGTGCTAGCATCTCTCACGCTGGATCCATTAAACATGTGACGACTGAAGCGCTAGTAGGGCACCCCTAGCCCCTCCCTCCCGCTGGATCCACGACTGAAGCGCTGGTCGGGCACCTATAGGCCCTCCCTCCCGCTGTATCCATTCAACATGTGACGACTGAAGCACTAGTGGGGCACATATAGCCCCTCCCCCCCCCCCCCCCCCCCACTGTATCCATTCAACATGTGACGACTGAAGCACTAGTGGAGCACATATAGCCCCTCCCCCACCCGCTGTATCCATTCAACATGTGACAAATGAAGCGCTAATTGGGCACCCCTAGCCCCTCTCTCTCGCTGGATCCATTCAACATGTGACGACTGAAGCGCTAGCATGCTAGCCTCGGCTGCCTTCTGTTGACGTATTGCATTTTTTTTACTAACTTGCTATTTTAAAAACCTCTCGCCCCTTTCTCTCCCGACCCCCTTCCTCTTGTCTTTCGACCCCAACACCCTTGTCTCCCGGCCCCCGCCCCTTATCTTCCGTACCAACAGCCACGTGTACCACACCTCCTGATACTACCACCTGTGACCCGATCTATTGTTTTGAGACCAAGATTTATTAACTCCACATCAGACAACCCCTTACAAATTTTGAAATCAATTTTCTATTCTAAGAATTTATTGGGTAATGTACCTAGCTCATTTTTTTTTAAAGTAGGCAGAGCATAGCGTCAGCTCCTGGAGCCGCCTTTCCTACCGGTGTTTCCTTCAAAACCTATTCCGATAAAAAGACTACTTAACGACGACTTGTAGTTTGCACAAGACAACTTACGAAATGCACATAACAACTAACGAAATGCACATAACAACTTAGAAAATGCACATAACAACTTAGAATATTGTTGTAATTGTGTACAGGTACCAGTATTTAAGCCTGGTTACTGAGGACATTATGTCTGTCTTCTATGGAACGCCAAACACGACTTTGATGGTCATTTTCCATTATGATGTGGTCACTTTCATTATGATGTGGTCACTTTCCATTATTATGTGGTCGCTTTACATTATGATGTGGTCATTTGTCATTATGATGTGGTCATTTGTCATTATGATGTGGTTACTTTACATTATGATGTGGTCGTTTTACATTATGATGTGGTCATTTGTCATTATGATGTGGTCACTTTCCATTATGATGTGGTCATTTGTCATTATGATGTGGTCACTTTCCATTATGATGTGGTCATTTGTCATTATGATGTGGTCACTTTCCATTATGATGTGGTTCCTTTACATTATGATGTGGTCACTTTCCATTATGATGTGGTCCCTTTCATTATGAGGTGGTCACTTTCCATTATGATGTGGTCGCATTTCATTATGATGTGGTCATTTGTCATAATGATGTGGTCATTTTCCATTATGATGTGGTCACTTTCCATTATGATGTGGTTACTTTCCATTATGATGTGGTCACTTTACATTATGATGTGGTAAGTTTCTATTATGATGTGGTCGCATTACATTATGATGTGGTCGCTTTTTATTATGATGTGGTTACTTTCCATTATGATGTGGTTACTTTGTATTATGATGTGGTCGCTTTTCATTATGATGTGGTCTGTTTTAATTATGATGTGGTTACTTTTCATTATGATGTGGTCACTTTCCATTATGATGTGGTTACTTTACATTATGATGTGGTCGCTTTACATTATGATGTGGTCATTTGTCATTATGATGTGGTCACTTACCATTATGATGTGGTCACTTTCCTTTATGATGTGGTCACTTTCCATTATGATGTGGTCACTTTACATTATGATGTGGTCATTTGTCATTATGATGTGGTCACTTTCCATTATGATGTGGTCACTTTCCATTATGATGTGGTCACTTTACATTATGATGTGGTCTCTTACCATTATGATGTGGTCACTTACCATTATGATGTGGTCACTTTCCATTGTGATGTGGTCACTTTTCATTATGATGTGGTCACTTTTCATTATGATGTGGTAAGTGTCTATTATGATGTGGTCATTTTCCATTATGATGTGGTCACTTTTCATTATGATGTGGTAAGTGTCTATTATGATGTGGTCATTTTCCATTATGATGTGGTCACTTTTCATTATGATGTGGTAAGTGTCTATTATGATGTGGTCACTTTACATTATGATGTGGTCACTTTTCATTATGATGTGGTTACTTTCCATTATGATGTGGTCACTTTTCATTATGATGTGGTAAGTGTCTATTATGATGTGGTCACTTTACATTATGATGTGGTCACTTTTCATTATGATGTGGTCTGTTTTAATTATGATGTGGTCAGTTTCTATTATGATCTGGTCACTTTACATTATGATGTGGTCATTTATCATTATGATGGGGTCACTTTCCATTATGATGTGGTCATTTGTCATTATGATGTGGTCGCTTTTCATTATGATGTGGTTACTTTCCATTATGATGTGGTCTGTTTTCATTATGATGTAGTAAGTTTCTATTATGATGTAGTATGTGTGGTCACGTGGTTTTTCTTCAAATAGCGCCATCTATTGACACTGCTTGCGAATGAGAAATGGCGACAATGATAGACATCTTAAATTTTGTTAAAGTATCCGATGAAGCTCGGGTAAGATTTTTAGAAGAAGAGGTTAGTATCTTTTCATGCGATTAACACATTGCAACAACAATTAACTATGTTACAGCGAGTTATTTGAGAAATTGTATTGCGGTGTCGAGGTAGAAAACGTATGGTTTAAATGCACCGTGTGTAAATCGGCATACTCTAAAACCTGGGATGGAATGGAATTAGAATGCCATTATGGTATGAGATTTTGACCATTCTGCTCTAAATTCCTATTCCATATTTTAGTCTGTGACACATGTATATGATAAAATATGGAACGAATCTGGAAGAAAGACACAATGACACAATGAAAAGTGTGAAATAGGCTTATTTGATGTAATTATCAGGAAAGCATGGGAACAAAAATTCAATGTGATAGATCTGTAATTCTCTAAATACATATAAATACATATATATAACCTCTAAGTATTAGCCAGGATTAACGTCATTTCTTATGTTAAGTCTTCTAGTCGTACCCTAGATTGTTTTTCTTTTTGGCTGAGACTGTTGTGGTTGTTCAATACAATTCTGGATACATCATGTATCCCCGCAGTGGTTGTTCAGTATCATCATGAATGAAAGCTTGGACAAGTTTGAAAACCAGCTGATTTGGGTCAGTCACATTGGAGTTATGGCCCTTGTTTTGCTGAAAAATGCTATTTTCTGCCTTCTGAACAATCTAGCACCTTCATTTATTATTTGATCTTAATCAGACTTGCACTGCATCACGTATTGTTAATAACAATGAAAGCTAAGATAAGTTCAAAAAACAGCCAAATCGGATCAGTAACACTGGATTGATGGCCCTCGTTTTTTCTGAAAAATGCCATTTTCTGCCTTGTGAACACTTTAGCCAGTACAGCGTCCACAGGCCCTTTTGGGCCTCTTGTTGTTGTTTTTTTTTTTTTTTTTCTTGTCAACATTTTTTTGGAAAACTACGCACCCCTCCCCCTTGATCTGCCACTTTCACTTTTTTTTATTTATATTTTGAGAATATAACCCGCACCGTCACAATTGGGGATTTTTCATAAAATTTGGAAACAAAACGGTAAAACATGTATTGCATAATTGTATCTTTCATACATTTTACAGTACACTAAGATCAACAGATGCATTAAAGGCATTCCGTATTCAATACTTGCCACACTTTTGCAACTTTTCAGTGTTTTTTCTTTTCTTCTTTCAATTGGGAAAAAAGTCATGTTTTGGCATTGGGAATATGACCCAATAACGTCTATAAAAGCAGCAAAAAGAAAGAAAAAAAAACTGTATGGATTAATATAACATAACGCCGGTAAAACAGAAAGTGACTACGGTCGCAATCGTTGTTAAAATATGTCACTAATTAATTGCCATTTTTCAAAGTGGGACTGGGTATAGTAAAAACAAACACTGAAGCATGGGCGTTTAGTTTGTTAATAATTCACATTTATTTGCCGTTATCGGGTTTATAAAACCCCGTAGTCATTACGCCGTACTTCGTATTTACATGTTGAATTTGCAATGATGTTTTCTACCTCGACACCGCAATACAATTTCTCAAATAACTCGCAGTAAAATAGTTAATTGTTGTTGCAATGTGTTAATCGCATGAAAAGATACTAACCTCTTCTTCTAAAAATCTTACCCGAGCTTCATCGGATACTTTAACAAAATTTAAGATTTCTATCATTATCGTCATTTCTCATTCGCAAGCAGTGTCAATAGATGGCGCTATTTGAAGAAAAACCACGTGACCACACATACTACATCATAATGGAAAGTAACCACATCATAATGAAAAGCGACCACATCATAATGACAAATGACCACATCATAATGGAAAGTGACCACATCATAATGATAAATGACCACATCATAATGTAAAGTGACCACATCATAATAGAAACTGACCACATCATAATTAAAACAGACCACATCATAATGAAAAGTGACCACATCATAATGTAAAGTGACCACATCATAATAGACACTTACCACATCATAATGAAAAGTGACCACATCATAATGGAAAGTAACCACATCATAATGAAAAGTGACCACATCATAATGTTAAGTGACCACATCATAATAGACACTAACCACATCATAATGAAAAGTGAACACATCATAATGGAAAATGACCACATCATAATAGACACTTACCACATCATAATGAAAAGTGACCACATAATAATGGAAAATGACCACATCATAATGAAAAATGACCACATCATAATGAAAAGTGACCACATCATAATGGAAAGTGACCACATCATAATGACAAATGACCACATCATAATGGAAAGTGACCATATCATAATGGTAAGAGACCACATCATAATGACAAATAACCACATCATAATGTAAAGTAACCACATCATAATGGAAAGTGACCACATCATAATGAAAAGTAACCACATCATAATTAAAACAGACCACATCATAATGACAAATGACCACATCATAATGGAAAGTGACCACATCATAATGACAAATGACCACATCATAATGTAAAATAACCACATCATAATGGAAAGTGACCACATCATAATTAAAACAGACCACATCATAATGACAAATGACCACATCATAATGGAAAGTGACCACATCATAATGATAAATGACGACATCATAATGTAAAGTAACCACATCATAATGGAAAGTGACCACATCATAATGGAAAGTGACCACATCATAATGGTAAGTGACCACATCATAATGTAATGTAACCACATCATAATGGAAAGTGACCACATCATAATGAAAAGTAACCACATCATAATTAAAACAGGCCACATCATAATGACAAATGACCACATCATAATGGAAAGTGACCACATCATAATGACAAATGACCACATCATAATGTAAAGTAACCACATCATAATGGAAAGTGACCACATCATAATTAAAACAGACCACATCATAATGACAAATGACCACATCATAATGGAAAGTGACCACATCATAATGATAAATGACTACATCATAATGTAAAACGACCACATCATAATGTAAAGTAACCACATCATAATGGAAAGTGACCACATCATAATGGAAAGTGACCACATCATAATGGTAAGTGACCACATCATAATGACAAATGACCACATCATAATGCAATGCGACCACATCATAATGGAAAGTGACCACATCATAATGTTAAGGAACCACATCATAATGGAAAGTGACCACATCATAATGACAAATGACCACATCATAATGGAAAGTGACCACATCATAATGACAAATGACCACATCATAAAGGAAAGTGACCACATCATAATGACAAATGACCACATCATAATGTAAAACGACCACATCATAATGACAAATGACCACATAATAATGACAAGTGACCACATCATAATGTAAAGCGACCACATCATAATTGAAAGTGACCACATCATAATGGAAAATGACCATCAAAGTCGTGTTTGGCGTTCCATAGTCTTCGGTTAGCACCATAAATCTAGATGTGTATCTCTCTGCAGGGCTAACTCAGGCTAATGCTAATGATCATACTTTATGGGTTAGCATCCCTTATTTGGGAGATGCTCTATGAACCAGGCTAATGCTTATTCTACATGATTTATGTGTTAGCATTCCTTATTTGTAGATGCTATAAGATTGATGAGTTAGCATGCTAATATTTACGACCATGCTAACCCCTTATTTGGAAGGGACCTTATAAAAAGGGAGGGTTTTCATTGTTCGGGGCTTTTTCCGTGGTTTTTACCTGGACTAACAAGAGATCAGTAGTTATGTGAAAGAGAGACTATCATTATTAGTAAATTGTTGTAAATATTAATTCACCATTATAGTTGGTAGCATGTAGAAATAAAGTTATAGAATATAGAATTGGACTCGATATTTCTTTCTACCTTTTGAAGTGAAGAAATTGTAAAACTGGTGGCAGCGTCGCGATAAGAACTTTAACACATTTCTGAAGATGAAATTAGTTTAGCAAAACTGTGCTGGAACATTTAAAATAGATATTTGAAATTCGGACTTGTAACAATCACCATGAAAATCCTGATGTTACTTCTGATGTGTTTGTGTATATTTTCGGAATGTTCATTTGGAGCAAAAGCAACTTCTGTTTGTAATGAAGGTGGATTTTTGCAGAACACAGGTCAGAGTTTAGAACTTGAAACTTTAGATGATGGTTATGTTTGGTCATATGACACTCAATATGACTACAAGGGACACAAATGGAAAGTGTAAAGTGTTTATCAATAAGTATGACAAGCCGTAAAACAACTCCCTTTTAAACGAACTTTACGATTAATGAACAATGGACTACACATGTATGATTTGTTTCATTTGACCGTGTAATGGGTGCAGACTTTGCGCAAATTGACGATGTTGTTCCCTTGTTAGAAAAGGATAGTGTGCAGAGGACTGAAAGTTTGGACAAATCGTCAGTTGCAAGGATTTCCAGAGTGAAGTTAAGGTCAGGTGAATTAAGGAGTGAATTAAGGAGTGGGATACTCCTTATTTTTGTAACTTCTTGTTGTAAGAACGTGGGATTGCAGTGTGTCATTGTACAATGGATTACTCAGAATCAAGAAATTTAGTCGCTGTGGCGTGAGCCAATTGCGTATCCAACAGTGTTCTGATAGTAAAGGATTATTACATGACAGCAATTTCATTTCTCGTGAAAGTAACGTTAATGGGCAGAATAGAAATGGCATAAATTCTGACAAAGTTGATGGCTCATTGTCCGAAAATGCAGCACCCCAAACATCACAGTGTCAGGCAGCTTAAAAGATTTCTGTACAGTTAACTATTCACCAGAAAGAATGACAAAACTTCAGCACCAAGATCCTGATATTGCTCCTGTTGTTAAGTGGCTCAAGTCGGACATTAAACGACCCCTAAGAGACACAGTTGCAGGTTATTTCCCAGCACATTGGGACTTGTTGGAATTGATTTATGGTGTATTAAGAGATGCAGAGATACATTAAGATCAATAAAGAGGGTTAAGAGGGTTAATGTTTCCTCGAGTTTTGAGAAAAGAAATGTTAGTCTCAGCACATGACTAAAATACTGGAGCACACTTAGGCATACATAGACAAATGCAAAATGTATGACATTGCAAGGCAGGCTTTGGGAAAAAAACAACAACACGCCAAACGGCAGAAACGGGATTATGACACCAGAATAAGTGCTCCTATGTTTAGACAATACATTGTTCACAGGAAAATAAGTGACCTTTGGAGGGACCAACTTTAAAAGCAAAGGTTGTGCAAAATGACAGACAGAAACCATATCATAAGAACAGCTTGCCAGACTGGTCCATGAAGCATAAACATGCCAAGTCACCGTAAGCAGCCCCTTTGAGATCCAAACACCTGAAGATGGCAACTACAGTAAATTTGAGGCACGCAGAAGTCAGCGACAGAGTTCAACATAAGCCATTTCAATGTTGACAATACAAACTTAAGATAGGTGTACTGTTAAACTTCTGTCATTAAGCATTTATAGACAAAGGAAGTTCATTAGAACTCATGATGAACAAGGAAATGTCAGGGTCATTTTGTGATTAAGTCTTGAACAGAGTGGACAGTTAGCCTGGATTATATTTGTTATTTTTGTAGTGCCAAAATATTCTATTAATTCTGTGGGAAAAAAAATGGATTAGGAATATTGTGTACACCCAATATTCCTTGAAAGTTATGTTTTATAATATATTTGTATATTTCTATACCAAGTTGTGTCTTAACATATTCGCAAAGTATGGAAATTACAAGTGATATTCACTAAATGGGAATTTGATAGTGTGATCGCAAAGTATGGATTGTATAAGTCATATTCACTAAATGGGAATTTATAGTGCTATTCAAATAAAATGCGGAATTTATCTAATAGTTTCCCTTTTCAGATATCACTATGATAACATTAACACTAATTTAATACGCGAAATATTGTGCCAAATTATATAATCTTTATAAGATCATTAATGACATTTTGTGTATTAATTACATTATTTTACTTAAACAAATTTCATTCAATTTAAATGGCACCAGGACATAGTGAGAATGGATCCAAAAATGAACACTTGTGTGATTGTGTTAAAAATACAGAGAACAATTATGTGTAGGTCTAGGACTAAATGTGCAGAATTAGGACTCAGTTTTACTAGTGTGGCAAGTTTATGCCTTGGTGATTGTATATGAACATTGGAACACACAGTATACCATGGATTTATTATATTGCTTCCTGAGGCTTTGTTTTATATCTTTAAACATACACCAAATATGTTCATTCATTTCAAGTAAAGCTTAATGCATGTTACAAAGAATTTGCGTTCGTTAAATGTAAACGTTTACTCATTTACTCTAAATATTGCATGCTTTATTTTGTAAGAATATTCTGCACAAGACAACTTTGATTATTACTTATTAGTAATTTGACATTCTTTCATTTAGTGTGAATGTTGGTACTGATTTCTTGTTAAAAGAGAGGGATTTAAGGTTTTAATGTGGACCATTAAGCCTGGGAGAGGGGAGTGTTGTAATTTTGTACAGGTACCAGTATTCAAGCCTGGTTACTGAGGACATTATGTCTGTCTTCCGTTAGCACCATAAATCTAGATGTGTATCTCTCTGCAGGGCTAACTCAGGCTAATGCTAATGATCATAATTTATGGGTTAGCATCCCTTATTTTGGAGATGCTCTATGAACCAGGCTAATGCTAATTCTGCATGATTTATGTGTTAGCATTCCTTATTTGTAGATGCTATAAGATTGATGAGTTAGCATGCTAATATTTACGACCATGCTAACCCCTTATTTGGAAGGGACCTTATAAAAAGGGAGGGTTTTCATTGTTCGGGGCTTTTTCCGTGGTTTTTACCTGGACTAACAAGAGATCAGTAGTTATGTGAAAGAGAGACTATCATTATTAGTAAACTGTTGTAAATATTAATTCACCATTATAGTTGGTAGCATGTAGAAATAAAGTTATAGAATATAGAATTGGACTCGATATTTCTTTCTACCTTTTGAAGTGAAGAAATTGTAAAAATATGCACATAACAACCTACGCAATGCACATAACAACTTTCTAAATGTACATAACAACTTAAGAAACTCACATAACAACTTAGAAAATGCACATAACAACTTACGAAATGCACATAACAACTTAGAAAATGCACAAGACAACTTAGAATATGCACATAACAACTTAGAAAATGCACATAACAACTTACGAAATGCACATAACAACTTAGGAAATGCACAAGACAACTTAGAATATGCACATAACAACCTACGCAATGCACATAACAACTTTCTAAATGGACATAACAACTTATGAAACGCACATAACAACTTAGAAAATGCGCATAACAACTTAAGAAATGTACATAATAACTTAGAAAATGCACAAGACAACTTAGAATATACACATAACAACTTACGAAAAGCACATAACAACTTAGAAAATGCGCATAACAACTTAGAATATGCACATGACAACTTAAACAATGCACATGACAACTTAAACAATGCACATCACAACTTACGAAATGCACACAACAACTTAGGAAATGCACAAGACGACTTAAAAAATGCACAAGACAACTTAGAAAATGCACATAACGACTTACGAAATGCACATAACAACTTACGAAATGCACAGGACAACTTAGAAAATGCACATAACATCTTACGAAAATCACAACTTAAAAAATGCACATAACAACTTAGAAAATGCACAAGACGACTTGAAAAATGCACATTACAACTTAGAAAATGCACATGACAACATAGAAAATGCACATAACAACTTACTAAATGCACATAACAACTTACGAAATGCACATAACAACTTAGAAAATGCACAGGACAACTTAGAAAATGCACATAACAACTTACGAATGCACATAACAACTTACGAAATACACATCACAACTTAGAAAATGCACATAACAATTTAGAAAATGCACAAAACGACATACA
Organism: Cyrtodaria siliqua; assembly: GCA_037043455.1. NCBI lineage: Eukaryota > Metazoa > Mollusca > Bivalvia > Adapedonta > Hiatellidae > Cyrtodaria > Cyrtodaria siliqua. Next base: position 73,602 of record JAWPHD010006720.1, on the reverse strand, counting down.
AAGCGTACTGCACAAAATGCAAAAGGCCAACAGAAGGCAGTCGAGGCTTTCCATAGATAACCGTGTATCGAAGGCAGTTCTCACACTGGAATTACCGCGTCGTCTGTTTTTGTAAACGTCATAAATAATTCGGCAAATGTCATACACGTTGGAGTTTGCAGCCGGTATTATTTTCCTTGTATGCTGGAACACGATTGATAGATGCACCGTGCACATGCACATCAAATCAGTCGCTCCAAAGTCATCAAATCAGTTACCGCTATTTAATCAAATCAGCAACCCCAGTATTATATATATATATATATACGATAGTGAACGGGAAAGTAAACCACTCTAGTGTGTATTACAGTTTAAGTACAATAACAATACTGGATAAAGTACTTTCAATTTAAAAGAACATCTTCATTTGCCTATATCGTATATCAAACATAGGCTCTACTCGATACGAGTGTTTATGGAGAGTGTGTGTATTTCTCTGAACAAATGTGACATCAAGGAAAATGTACGTCAGAATAATACGAAGACACATATTTTCCCCTTTTGTTTCTGATACAGACGTCATATAACAATGTTCGTTTTTATCGTCTTTGTTCGTAGATCTTTTATATTTTCCATTCGTTTGTTTTCTAGTTTCCTCATTGATAACGCGAAATCTATTATTGCTATCGGTCTGCATACGTAAAGAATAAAATCCAAACCGCGTGGGGTTTAAACCAGGATCTAGGCTACACCTACCTTTTACTTTATTATCATCACAATTAAAAAGGGCTGTGCAAATAAGGAAATACCCGCCAAATACTCGAACGTTGAATTAAGAGTCACCTACTCATAATTCAGCCTACTATACATTATTATGTGACCTGAACACATGGATAGAGTTTTGATAAACGGTTTTATTGTGTATTTTTTACCGTTAATTGTCGGGTTAGTTTCTTCAAACGATTTTATCAATATGACATCATGTGATCTAAAAGTGTTTAAAGGAACAGGAGGCGAACCGGGAGAATAGTGGGAGTCTGTCACTTACGAGTAAACCCCCATCATGTGTTTCAGGTGCATATTCAATGTAGGTGTACTTATGCACTAAACTAGGACGCATATTTCTTTTTTACTTACCGTTCATGAAATAGTTTTGTCGAGAAAATTTGACGATTAGGTTAGTGTTGGTGCGTTCTGCATTGATATTACTTTATATGATGATTTAAGACTATAATACATTCTTCTTGTGTGATCTTATTGATCTTATTAAACTTTTAAATTAATAATAAGAACCCTTTATGAACTAATCTTGATGCTTTAACAACAGAACTACGCCGATTCGTCGTGCCTTTTTTGCCACTAACCGTTCCAAGGCGGTAGCCCTAATGTCAACCCTGTTATGTTTGTGATGTCATATCTTGCCTTCTATTCATATTTGCCAGTCTTGTTTGTTTCTATGCGTGTTTTTGGTTGACTGAGGTCCTTGAATGCTGCATTTCCTGTTCTACTTTTATATCTGCGTTTATGTAATGCATTTGCGCATTTCATATGAAACTGAATGACATTGTGAGGGTTTTCTATTGTATTTTGTATTGGCACCAATTACTCTTCTAGATCGCCTTCAGTCCTTTTAAGGGTATGAATCCAGCCCGTGGGCTCACCAACATGGCTTTATATGAATCAACATTAAAAATGCAAATATTCGTTGATACTTATTTCATTGCAGCCAAAATTCCTGCCTAAATGAAAATGCAAAATTCCTTCTAAAAGTTTTACCAGTTCCGACAAGAACTCGTAATTTAGACGGAAACTCGTTATTCCGACAGAAACTTGGTTTAGTCAAAATAGTTCCAATTTTGACAAGATCGATTTGAAACAATCCAATCAAACGCTATGGCCAACATGATGCCTGAGACAAACAAAAAAACTAGCAAAAATAACTTAATACATTGATACTGCATGATTAACCGCTAACTTTGAAACTAAAAGTGGCGTCGTTTTACCCGCTGTCAACGAATTGCTAGATGCAGTAAAGTTTCACCTGCTCCGCATCTCAATTACTATTCGTCTAGATGAAATAAGGTGTTACGAACCAGTAGTCGAAGGGTGTATATACAGATGTAACAGTATATCATTATTAGTTCGTCATGTAATACGGATGTTAGAAAATGTAAGGAAGTTGAAAATAAACAAAAAACACCCTAACATCGGAAAAACTGGACTATATACATAATAAAGGTATATATACCGGAGAGACAATAACCAGACAACATTATGGTGTAACGATAGTTGACCAGATAGATAAGGTGTATACTATAATTACATATAATTCTGTGTAAAGTCTTTAAGAGGCGTATTTATTGTGGACCGAGTATCATTGTAACTATGGTAACTATATTTTCTATTCAACGTGAATGAACATCGTTTATATCTTGGAAAAAAATCTCGTTTTTGAAATAGTCCAATTATTCGCCTTTACAATCATGATGCTAGACATGGGACTGCCTGCAAAAACCATTTTGAAAACAACAGCAACCATTTTGAAAACAACAGCAACAACGAAGTCTTGACACGACTGTAAACTAGATTAACCGCTAACGTTAAAACATGTATTTGGTGTTGTCATTGTAACTGCCAATTTTGAAATGTAGACAGCCACTAAATTTGAAACGTGGCTATAGTGTTGTCATTTTAACCACTAAATTTGAAACATGGCTATCGTGCTGTCATTTTAACCACTGAATTTGAAACATGGATAGGTGTTATCATTTTAACCACTAAATTTGAAACATGGATAGAGTGTTGTCGTCTTAATCGCTAAATTTGAAACATGGATAGGTGTTGTCATTTTAACCGCTAAATTGGAAACATGGATAGAGTGTTGCCATTTTAACTGCTAACTTTGACACATGGATAGGTGTTGACATTTTAACCGCTTAAGTTGAAACATGATAGGTGTTGTCATTTTAACCGCTAACTTTGAAACATGGATAGGTGTTGTCATTTTAACCGCTAAATTTGAAACATGGATAGGTGTTGTCATTTTAACAGCTAAATTTGAAACATGATAGGTGTTGTCATTTTAACCGCTAAATTTGAAACATGGATAGGTGTTGTCATTTTAACCGCTAACTTTGAAACATGGATAGGTGTTGTCATTTTAACCACTAAATTTGAAACGTTGATAGAGTGTTGTCATTTTAACCGCTAACTTTGAAACATGGATAGGTGTTGTCATTTTAACCGCTAACTTTGAAACATGGATAGGTGTTGTCATTTTAACCGCTAAATTTGAACATGGATAGGGTATTATCATTTTAACAACTAAAGTTGAAACGTGGATAGAGTGTTGTCATTTTAACCACTAAATTTGAAACGTTGATAGAGTGTTGTCATTTTAACCGCTAACTTTGAAACGTGGATATGTTGTCATTTTAACCGCTAACTTTGAAACATGGATAGGTGTTGTCATTTTAACCGCTAACTTTGAAACATGGATAGGTGTTGTCATTTTAACCGCTAAATTTGAACATGGATAGGGTATTATCATTTTAACAACTAAATTTGAAACGTTGATAGAGTGTTGTCATTTTAACCGCTAACTTTGAAACGTGGATATGTTGTCATTTTAACCGCTAACTTTGAAACATGGATAGGTGTTGTCATTTTAACAGCTAAATTTGAAACATGGACAGCGTGTTGTCATTTTAACCACTGACTTTGAAACGTGGAAAGCGTGTTGTCATTTAACCCCTACATTTGAAACGTGGACAGAGTGTTGTCATTTTAACTGCTAAATTTGAAACATAGATAGAGTGTTGTTAAAGTAGTACAGAGTAGCCGCTAATTTTGAAACGTAGTCGTCATAGAGTAATGTCAGCTAGTATGTCCAGCTTTAAATTATATCTGGAAACAATCGACTTGTATTAGGAAAATAGTTAAAGTAACACAAGCGCCAAATTTTGCTATAAAACCGTTCTTCCAAACTCTACCCATGTGTTGAGGTCACAAAATGATGCATATATGCCCCTTAAAACTGTATATGTATCCACGGGTTCATAAAATACCCGCACATGAATATGTGTGAAAGAATTTAGAGTTGGGTAACTTTTTATTCGAAGCTTCAAGCAATAACAAAATGGCGATGTTTTTGGCTGGCCGGTTTTCATGTTTATATTGTATTTCTAGAGTTAGGATTTGCAATTATATGTTAGTTTTATATATACATTATCGTTCGTCGAATTTGAAGCGGTGAGCATATGTTGTAAATTTAGCGTGCTGTTGGCGGGTGAGTGACTTTAAACTTATGAACAGTTCGTAGATGAAATTGCAATATTTCTTGCGTCAAATGGAACGATTGGCGTCAAATGGAACGATTGCGCCAAGTGAACCAAATTACTGAAAGGGTTTAACGTCGCTTTTGACAATGTTTCAGTCATATCATGGCGATGTCTACTTGTAGCAGTGAGCTTAATGTAATTTTATAATGCTGTCATATTACAGTTGAATACAACGCCTTGAATACAACGTGTCGATTCATATGATACCCCATCAGGTCATTAAACCAAGGATGTTTTACTTGGTTACACTTCTTACCCAAGGACGCTGTTTGCACTGTGAATGTTACTAGTCATTAGATATTCAATTTTATAAACGTCACGGTGAATAACTGATATATAAAGTACGTAAACCAGGATGAACATGATACCTCGTATTTTGATATTTTATATAGCCAAAATTGCAATCTGCGTGTAATCGCTATATGTGTGCAGTCAAATGTTTAACATTCACGTCGTATTGTTACATAGTAATTTACCGGAGTGCAAAAACTTAATGTTTTATAGTTTTGTTTTGTTTTACTTCACATCAAAACGACGTATTCGCATGTCTTTAAACTTAAAGTACATGGTATTAATTTTTGAATAAATACTGCAATTTTATGACAATTTTTATATTATGACGTTTTATATACATTGAGTTAACTTTTAAATATATACTTTGATGTATTAGTTGAATATATATGTCCAAAAATGGCTGTTAACCAAGTGTGTACGATCTCGTTGAATTCTTCTTCTTCTTCTTCTTCTTCTTCTTCTTCTTCTTCTTCTTCTTCATATCAATGTTTCCGTCAAATGTGCATTTATGTCCCCGAGCGCTAATTGAAACACCTTCCGGTAAAAAGGTCTGCGACCTTTTTAGCTATTGTTGAAATGAAATACCACATAAGTTCACATACGAGGTATTGAAACTATTTATTTGGTATAGTTTGCAAAGTTTAAGTATATTGATTAGAATTCGTGATTTCTAATGCTTCCGATTCTCGATTTTATTTTCGTATTCTGCCTTTAAAATTGTACACTATGCAGTGCACATGAAAATCGAAAAATGAATGTCCATTTATACAGACTTTATGTTATCAGAGGATGATGAGGTTAATACCCAATAAATGCTCAATGGTTATTCAAAACGTAGACGAATATTTAAAAACAGTAAAGGACACTTCTAATTGGTTTACAAATTAGCGTACATCATATTACATTTTCTTTTAATTTTGCTCTAGGTCTTTTACAAGGAACTCATTGCCGTTCTGATGCTGCAGCTATATTATAAAGAGTCTGTTAGTCTCCCAGTACAGAAGAAATGCCGTAGACTAAGTGACGCAGAGCGTGCCATGGTAGAGAAGAGTTTATATCGGGACTACTCTGGGGTTCATTGGTCCTTCTGGCTGCTACCGCCTATACAAGGAGCTAGTGAAAGGGATCTGCCTCAAATAGATATGACGTAAGTTTAATTTCTGTAAAGGTGGCTTGAATGAAACACCACATTAACAGAAAACAAATTAATGGTACCTCTCTTTATATTAATTAGCCTTCATTGTATTGAATTAAACCTCAATTCTCTGGAACCCGTGGTGCATTTCGCCGGTTGGTGTTACAACACTTTAGTCAATTTTATCCTTTGGCTAATTATTTGATCACATTCATGGTATTCCGTTTTTACGCAATTGTTAATTTTTTTCTCGAAATTTGAGGGTGAGATAAAGTGTGAAGTGTAATAAGCTATGTTAAATGAAGAAAATTGCACGTTTCCCCCTCTTCTTCATTTTTTTTTTTTTTTTTTTACAAAATTAAAGTGTTACTCAAATGATCACCAATAATATTTTCCAGTGCCAATGTCACAAACTCTTTTTTATTTTAATTCTACTCGTTAAAGCTATGCGTTCTGACGTTTTGTCATCTGAAATGTTTCGGAACATCTGACGTTGCGGCATACACATTAGTTCAAACTTACTTTTCTATTTGACGGCATCGTTAAGCAATAGTCGCTAATTCATGCTATCGGATTCGAAGATAAACTTGTGTAAACAATCCGAAAAGGTAACAACCTATGATAAAGGCAACAATTGCAACGTTTAAGGTAACAACCTCCGCTAAAGGTATCACTCACGGGCTTTGTTAAAATTGACAATCCTAATGTTAAGATGGTAACAACATTTTAAACAACTGTCTACGTTAAAGGGACACTGTCCGTAAGTAAGCAGATATTGAGCATAACCAAATAACTGGCTGACTTTTATTCAGTGAAATGTCTACATGAAAACATGAGGATAGACCCTAAGAAGTATGTAGGAATACATTCGTGAGTTTGAAAAAAAAAAGTTTTAATTATATGTAAATAAAGTGGGACCCACAATATTTACCTTTTCTGCGATCACGTGACTTCCATTAGCGCATTAGGTTTTCACACAGTATGTATTGCGAAATATGTATAGCCCGCTTAGCTCAGTCGGGAGCGTTATCGACCACTTTACACTTACGCACACTATTATTACGGTGAGTGTAATTTTAGTTTAGGCTGCGAGTTCAAACGCACAAAGCGGATTTACTTTTTTTTGTACCGCGATTGAATTCCGTTAAATAATCTTGCTTTTAATTAATAAATATTCAATAATGTTTTGTGTGTAATGTTTACGAACATAATTTTTGTGTGTTTTATAAGCTAAAAGTTACGGACAGTGTCCCTTTAAAGATAGTTTTCAACGAAAACCGCGTATAACTGAATCTGGTAAAAATGTTACTTTTAACTTTGTCGTTGTTACTTTTAATGAAAGAGGTGATTGTTACTTTTAGCGGAGGTTGTTATCTTTTGTAGACTAGTTAGCTTTAAGGTTGTTACGTATACACTACTGAAAAGGGGAAGCAACAAATACAAACAAGAGAGAAAAGTATCAGACTCGGCTTTATTGAGTCTGTTTATGAGAGGTAATATAATGTGCCACACCTCTCATGCCCGGTAGCACCGGCTTGAGCGGTATTCTACTTTAGGCTCAAAGATTGGGCTTGATGTTCCCAAAGTTTAACTCATCCAATTTAACATTAACTTGAAGTAAAATTCGTGTACTGCATTTTGAACATATAGTTATAGTATACTATTTTCCTTCACTCTAGATTAATCCAGCCCAAATATACGTTTTTGTATGGAAAATCTGGAAAAAAATGTCCAAAGAAGATCAAGGGCGGATGGTTTGACGATGCTGATGACTGTCCTGTCCATTTCGTCATGGAACACGACTCTAACAGAATACCGGAAAATATTGTGAATGCTCGATGTAACTGTAAAACATGCCGTCATAATGTCAGCAACAAGTCAACCGGATGTATTCCAGTTTCTACGTATACAAAAGTCATGCGCAGAACAAAAGATTGTAACTATGTTCCGGTTTTAGAAAAAGTTCCTGTGGCTTGTACGTGTTCGAGTCGGACACAATTAATTATTATAGACTCAAACACAAAACATAAAAAACCGTCACGTCGTCATGGCCATAAGAACAAATCTAGTCTGAAAATGCTTAGTTAATGACACCGTCTTTGAGGCACTTCCTTCAGCCGATGACAGTTTTGATAATTGAAGGCAAGATTTGAAAAAAAAAAGTTTTTAAAGTAAATCTCAGGTGAACGTTCTTTTGAATAATATCGACTGTATTATGATATGACCTGTAGATTCATTATTGACAATATTATGCATACGTTTTATATAGTCAAGCTCTTATTAGTTTTGAAACAAAATGAGATACACTCAGTAGTTCATTTTGTAGGATTAATGTATTTGCAACAAAATATTAGAAAGGACACCATGAACACTACTATACCCAAATAAGCTGACTCCGTTATTTTGAAACTGATGGTTCAAATGTTACAAACTGTTTTTCACCTTTTTTCGCGCCTCCCAGCACCGACATGAAAATGCGTATTCTACCTGCCAGGAATAGTGCAATTGTTGTTATTGTTTTGTTTGTTGTTTATTTAAAAATCTCAAGGAAATGTATTTTATTGATATGTATTTTATACAAAACTAGTTTATTTGATTTATTTCGTTGATTGTTAAATGTATATGTTTGTTATTTGTTGTTTACTCATGGCATAAAAATTGCAACTGAAACACAACTATTGTTTTATTCTTACATCCGACAGATTCCTGCTAGGGAAAGCTTATATAAGAGGATTTTATAACGTTGATTTCGACAATAAAACACGTTTAAAAACATTTTACTGAAAACAATGCGATAACCTGTTTAAAATTACCTATTAAATGTTTTAATTTTACAATATGCAAACATTTTAAGCCGAAATTAAGGTTTTATTTCATACCTTCGCTTCTCTGAGAAGGGGTTGGATGGGGTATGAAATTAATACTCGGACCACGTAATGGGATATATCCTCCAACACACTAGGCAGTAGTAATAGGCAATATAAGTAAAAAAATATGATCATGTATATTTGATTCTAATACGACCTCCGCAGTCTTTCATATACACAAAGAAGAGAGACAGCTGTATGTTAATCTACCATAACATACAGCTCCGCGTATATTTCATCCGTTGGAAGCGCCAGGTTACATGACGTCACTTGGTAAATATACGTCACAAAGACAAACTCAGCAGTAATTTTAATGAAATGTTAATTACAACAAATTTGCCATGCTCCCAAACCGTGCACACCGCCGATATAAACCCATCCTATGCATCAGAACATATAACATTAATAAGCAACTTGAACAAGGTGAGAACGTTTGACGTCATACAGCGCAAGCTATATGGTGTAAGCAATGACTTAATTGTTTGTCACGTGACTTCTAGTGTATTGGAAAGCAGAACTTTGCATACGGGGGCGCCCAGTGGAACAGCCTGTAAACATAGCAGCCTGATTACCTTGACCTCCGAGATAATATATAGTGCCCCAACAATAGCGTAAACAATGACGTTATTGTTGTGTTAGAATCGAAATAATAAATACGTACCTGTATTTTATACAGTTAGGAGTTCGGATGCGTAGTAATTAAATCACGAGTGCGTTAATAAAATACAGTTAGGAGTTCGGATGCGAGTAATTAAATCACTCGTGCTAACGCACTCGTGATTTAATTACTACGCATCCGAACTCCTAACTGTATTTTATTCACCGTTAACGCACGAGTGATTTAATTACTCGCATCCGAACTCCTAACTGTATTTTATTCACCGATAAAATACAGGTACATATTTATTATTTCTTAAACACACTAGGCAGTATTAATATGCAATATAAGTAAAACACAAAGATGCTTATGTATATTTGAATAACAAAAGCATAGAAAGTCACAACAATTGAATTGCATTGGATTTTATAGTCGCACCAACAGCTAAGGTCATATGGCGACTTTCCAGCTTCCATTGGTGGAGGAAGACCCCAGGTGCCCCTCCGGGCAATTTTCGTGCACGGGCGGGCACCTGGGTAGAACCACCGACGTTCCGCAAGCCAGCTGGATAGCTTCCTCACATAAAGATTCCTAGGCCCCTGAGGGATCGAACCTACAGCGGTGAGGGGCAAGTGATTTCAAGTCAGAGACGTTAACCACTCGGCCACGGACGCCCCTTTGTCACAACACAGTAAGTACTCAATGACTATAAAATGTCATTTATTACATACCTATACATAATATATACCGAGTACCTTCATCTTCTTACAATGGGATACAGAAAACCTGTGTCGGTACCATCCTTTACTGATTCTGTATTACGACTTCGTATGACGTCGACGTCGTGTGACGTCGCCTAATTCTGTATTACGACCTCGTATGACGTCGACGTCGTGTGACATCGTCTATTACTATAGTTTACCGATTCTGAATTACGATCTCGTGACCTCGTATGACGTCGACGTCGTGTGACGTCGTCTAGTACTATCGTTTAGGTTGCAGAAAACTAAATACTTACCCATAGACCTCCTGTTGCACCTGTCAGCTAATATCTCAAGAATTATACACCAGATTTTCTTTAAATTACCTTATTTCATAGATATTTCCATCACAAAGCCTTTGAAAGTGTGAAAAAGACAATTTTTTCTGCTCAAACTCTCTGCACATGTCGGTGTTTACAAACACTATTGAATCCGCACTGAATATTGACATGCAATTTCAATGGATGTTAAATTTTCAAAAACATTAACAAATAATTTTTTATTTAATTTAATGATCCTAGCTGATGGGGATTATTTTACCTATAATTTATCCTTCCTGAAAATGCATATTGAATATTTCAAAGTTATATCTGCTGACCTCTGTGAACTCTGTGAACTTTCACTTCTGTACTGAATCGTACACAACAAAAGGCGGGGCTTCAGCCAGGCTATATTTAGCTGTACGCAACCTATACTGTTTCTGAATTACGATCTCGTACGACCTCGTATGACGTCGACGTCGTGTGACGTCGTCTAGTACTATCGTTTACTGTTTCTGAATTACGATCTCGTACGACCTCGTATGACGTCGACGTCGTATGACGTCGTCTAGTACTATCGTTTACTGTTTCTGAATTACGATCTCGTACGACCTCGTATGACGTCGACGTCGTGTGACGTCGTCTAGTACTATCGTTTACTGTTTCTGAATTACGATCTCGTACGACCTCGTATGACGTCGACGTCGTATGACGTCGTCTAGTACTATCGTTTACTGTTTCTGAATTACGATCTCGTACGACCTCGTATGACGTCGACGTCGTGTGACGTCGTCTAGTACTATCGTTTACTGTTTCTGAATTACGATCTCGTACGACCTCGTATGACGTCGACGTCGTATGACGTCGTCTAGTACTATCGTTTACTGTTTCCAAGTTTTATTTTATTCAAGGCTCATTAAGAGCATCTGATATAACACATTTACATTGTGCAGAAAAAAGAACAATAACAAAACTATTTACATAACAGAACTATTTACATAACAATACACATAATCACATAACCATCACACAACTGATTCTGTATTACGACCTCGTACGACCTCGTATGACGTCGACGTCGTGTGACGTCGTCTAATGAATCTATGTAAAGAAACTTGTAATCTGCTAATTTAGGAGCATTGCTATGAAGGTATATATTAAAAGATCATTACTAGAGTAAATGTTGTGGAAGCTTTTATCAACTAGTGTGAATATGCCATATCTCTCTCAAGGACCTTATGGGCATCGGGAGATCCTGCAGATGTTGTATGTCCACTCGAGGTGATAACAGCTTCCAGATAGTATGACAGTGAACTCCGACTCGGACATTGACCTTGACATTCTAGAAAAAATGGCTAGTGTCATTAGTGTAAATATGTATGAAATATTTTATGAAGAACTGATGAAATGAAAAGTGCATGTTAAAGGGACACACGGCAATCTTGAAGTATTTGAAATGGGTGTCTCGATTTATATATCAAGTATCATTTTTACTTTTACCCTGGTGACATTTAAATAAATCAAATTTTAAGTATTCACTATTTCGTCTTATCATACTATCAATTTTAATATATTATTGGTGCAATAATATCAAAAATTAATAATATGCTAAAACAAATGGCTTAATAAAATTCTTATAATTAACATTAATGATTGAACAAAGGCAATTTATGCAGAAAAACTAACGGGACGCAGCTAGTTTTTAAAAAATCAAGATTGCCATGTGTCCCTTTAAGCCTGCGAACCCAGACTATACATGTTTGTGATCGTGACCTTTATATATTGACATGATCACATGACTATTGTCATAATACAAAAAAATCAAATAGGTGCAGGGAAAAATGTTCGTGCCCCGCCGCCATGATGCTGGATAAATAAATCGAGACACCCATTTCAAACACCTCAAGATTGCTGTGTGTCCCTTTAAATTTGTATGTTACAATAAAAATGTGCAACCTTTAACGTTAAGGTTGTTGGCTTTCACGGTGGAGATGATTATTTCCTTGATCGGAGACCTTGAAATTGTTACATTTAACGTTTTTTTACAAATTTCCCTCCCGAACATTATCCCTAATCCGTGACTTCAGAGACATAATATGGTGTGTTGTGACATATTTTAATGCAAATATGTAAACTATGTATATAAATGAAGTAGACAATTACCTGTAATAAAACTTGATATACCTTTTATCATGGCCGTTTTCAATTAGATGTACCAGATTGAATCAAGGTGGCGAAACCACATGCCTTTTTGAACGGTTTCACGGCAAAAAAAAATGAAAGCAAAGCGCTGGACTCATCTTTTTTTCTACTTTAATATACTTAAATAGCTTTTTAAATATTTAACGAATTTTGTTCAACTAACCCCTTACAATTTGGGCGCTTTCCTCATTCATAAAAGATAATTCGATTCTTTCAGTACTTATTGAGATAAGCTCTCCCAAAATGAACACGGTCATATATATATTTCATATCCAATACTTTGGGTGAGCTAACCTTCTAAAACTACTGGATGATTCGAATTGCCTTTTGCGTCGGAGGACACTTCGGAGACATCTGAATAAAGTTCGTTAAATATTAAGAAAGTTATGAAGCAAACAACTACCTGAATCGAGCGCTGTTTACACTTTTTTGTTTACACTTTTTTGTTTACACCTTTTTGTCGTGAAAAAAGTCACGTAGTTTCGCCACCGTGTGAATAACATGTCGCAATACTGGACAGTGTTTATCATCATTAACGGAATCGACCATCTTAATTAATTTAACAGATAGACAGATATTTTTTATTGATTTAAACTTTACAAGTTTATCATCATATACAATATGAAAACATTATTCGTGACAGAATAAACAAAACAAACAAACAACAAAAACATAATTTTGCACACTAGTTTCAAATAAATTGTATTATTGAATAATTTGAAATATTAAATAATTGAATAAATATGTGGAAATGACACTGAACTTTAACTTAATACGAAAATTAAATTAAATATTAAATTAAAAAACAATTTTATTCTCATTATCACAAAAGCATTAACATAAATAATTAATTGATAATAGTTTTCATTCGAGGATAAACCTAGTTTTGATTAAACAATAAATCATTACGAGAATCAAATGCTTCTTTTATAAACCAAGATAAATTAAACAACTCTTTCTTATTAATTGTTTTCATTAGCTCTATGAAACATTGACTGAAGTATTCAGAATTTATATAAGCAGAATTTTATAACGGATATTTTGACAATAAAACAAGTTTAAAAACATGTTTTTACTAGAAAAAAATGCGATAACCTGTTTAAAATTACCTATTTCATGTTTTAATTTTACAATATGCCATCTGTTTAAGCCGAAATTAAGGTTATATTTCATACCCCAGCCAACCCCGTTTTCGCTTCTTGGGGTTGGGTGGGGTATGAAAGTTCGATTTAAACATATTTTATTGCCATATATGTACAAGTACAATGCAATCGGGTCAGGCCACAAGTGCTACCCACATTAGTTACGGCCCTTCCCTACAATGTAGTTTTAACAAATATAATGAATGGCAATTGCTATTAACACGTATCAATAAACTGGATTAACTACAACATGATATGTAGTAGAAGATGTTAAGATAATAAGAAAATAGAAAAAAAAATAAAGAAAAAGTAAAGGTGGAAGAAAGAATAATGCAACACATGTAACATTGCTCGGGTTGATTACACAGATAAAATGTAATGGCAAACCTAAGTAAATCGATGACTATCTCTAATAAAGTTTTGAACAGAATTAAAAATCAAACCATTTTCTTGTGTTGTAAGATCTAACCTTCCAAACAATAATGTATTTGAGCTTAAAGGATGAAACGAACGTGTTGACCGGAAGAGTTCGAGCCTTTCAACATTGAATTGCATACATTCAAAGAAGAAATGATTTGCATTTTCATTACCCTGACCGCAAATGCATTTAGGCGATGGCGTAAATGATTTTGAAAAAGATCATTATTGAGATTACTACATGAATTACTTATCCTAGCATGCATAACAGAAAAAAAACGTACACCAGAAAAGTAAAAACTAGGAACATTTGAATTAGTAAACATTATTCGCATAAGCTGACCTTTGAATGTGTTTAATGAGCCTGAATTTCTAATATCTAAAGGTAAATCATTCCAGAGTTTCATAGCTGATGGAATAAATGAATTCATAAAAATAGAGGTTCTAACTGAAGTCTGCGAGAAATTTTCTGCGTTTCTGAGGGGATATGGAGTTTCTTCCGCTACGGTTCTTGGCAGTAGATTTGCCAGGTATTCAGGCACTGTTCCGTTTTTCATTTTATATACAACAGAAAGTTTTAGGAACTTACGCCTATCTGATAACGTTAACCATCCTATTTCATTCATTAATTTAACAATAGATACCGAACGGGTAAGACCGGTCACAATACTTGCAGCTTCATAATGTAATTTTTCAAGTTTATTTTTTTCATATTCGTTGCAGCCATCCCAAACAATAGCAGCATATTCTAAGATTGGACGGACATACACTCAAGTGATATGAAAACGCAACACGGGAATTTCCGCTATATATTGTATGTACAATATGCTGCTTTTAATCGAATGGTACATGGCTACGTAAGACCTTTCCTTTTGGAAAAAATACTAAAACAACAAATAATACAGCAAATAGTATTCCTGCAATGTTTCATTATTCACAGAGTACGCGTTTGGCTCAATCATGTGAGCAAACTTAGGATGCAAAATTTTGCAAACTATTTACGTTAAATACAGTACTGAACTAGCTCAATTTTTCGAAGAGCAACTTCAACATTGATGAAGTTCTTGTTACAAAGTGTAGTGTGATTAAAACGTCTACAACATCACAGTTGTGTCCTTTCTCTAGTTAACTGCAACTTTTTTTTTAAAAAAACATCTTGGGATTTCTTTGGAATATTATGTGCAATTACGTGTGCAGTATATACAATATATAGCGGAAATTCCCGTGTTGCGTTTTCATATCTCATGAGTGTACGATTAATAAATTTGAGTTAATGCCTTACGACTTAGTGCAAATTTCAAAAGCCTCATAGTTCCAATGATTTTGGAAGCCGAAAGAGAGATATTTTCGATATGCATATGCCATGGTGTTGTCTAAAATAAGATAAGGCCGACGCTGTTCATTTTTTTTTAAACAAATAATGCTTCAGTTTTACTGGCGTTTAACTGAACTAACCATGTTTTTGACCAATTTAAAACAATGTTTAAATCATGGTTTAGAATACCCTCCATATCACCAATTCTTGAAGTGGATACCGAAAAAGAACTATCATCGGCAAACAAACGAGCTATGCTTAACATATTTTCGGATATATCATTAACATATATTAAAAAAAAAAGGGGTCCGAGCACAGAGCCGACAAATACTTGTTGCCTTCTATTATTAAGATAACTTTCAATCCAAGAAAGTAATTTACCATGAACTCCATTTTGCTTAAGTTTAAATAAAAACGCTTAACCATACCCTATCAAAAGCTCTAGAGATATCTGCGAATACAATACACGTATATTGTTTGGCGTCAAAAGCTTGACAAATATTATGATATATATCGAACTGTCGAATGGCCTGTGAGAAAACCAGATTGATTTTTGAAAAATAAGTTATTAATATGTAAATGGTTATAAATAAACTTATACAGGACCCGTTCAAAAACTTGCCCTGCACAACTTAGCAGCGAGATCGGTCTATAATTAGTCGAAATATATGTAAGACCTCTTTTGAAAAGTGGCATAACGTTTGCAAATTTTCAAATGTCCGGAAAATAAGATTCGTTCAACGATCTATTATATAAAATACATAGAGGTTTGCAAATCGTTACAGCTGTTTCTTTCAGTACTTTTTGACTTATTCCATCGTTTCCTGTTGCTTTGTTAACGTCTAATATTTTTAAAATATCCATAATTTCTGATTCGGTAACAGAAATATTGTCTAAACAGGCATCTGTTTTTGTAACAAAATTTGGTAAAACTGCGTTCGTTTCATCGATTGAGGCAATTGAAACAAAAAAACATTTAAACAGTTTGCTTTATCAACATCAGATACGGAATATATTATTTCTACGTTCGATAATGTAGTTTTTAACGTGGGTATAGTTTCAGAATGTTTATTTGACTTAATAAGGTGTTTTAAAATTGTCCAATATTGACGAGGATTGTTTGAACTGGATTCGATTAATGTACTTTCTATATTATTGAAAAAACGTTCTTTTGCATATTTTTTTAAATTATTAACTTTATTTCTGAGACGTTTGTATGATATCCAATCCGAATTAGAACGAGATTTAATTGCGATACATTTTTTTCGGTCACGTTGTCTTGAATTTCGACGAATCTCAGAATCATACAAGGTTTATCATTCGGTCGTATAGTTACTTGTTTAGAGGGTATGCATATTTGAATTAATTTCATAAACTTTCCTATAAGTAGTAACAAAATTTTCAATAAGTAAAAAATCGTCAGTTATTTCATGTGTACGATGTGTCTCGGTAAAACACAACATATCAAAGTCAGTATAATTATCCTTAATAAATTCAAGTTAATTTCGAATGCTTCTAATATAAAGATGAAATAAAGTTAAGCTAGTATCAGTTGACATTGACGGACCTGGATTTAGTTCTACATCTCCAGAAGTAATGATTAATGATAAAGCAACTAGTGCAAATTCTAAATTTAAAATACTCAATTTTAAATACTCCGTGACATATTTTAACGTTATACGCAAAAATTTAGTAAAACATGATAGTATATAAACAAAAAAGTTTAAGGGTGTCGTTATACATGTCATTTTCTTGGGAATGCCACTACAGATACAATGAAAGAGGCCAATAGCCACCCTCCAACACATTATATCGTTACCCATTGGGCAATAAAGACTCTCTCAACATGTAACACATGTATATGGAGGGTGACCAACCTAGTACAACCAAGACGTCTGAGTCAACAAACCGAGCAAGGAAATGTGCATCTACAAGGAAAGGGAAAAGAATAGAGATAGAGAGTATCGTAAAAAAACAAACATGTAATACAAACAAGTTCATACTACTTATCGAACTCGAAACGAGCGAAGATCATACAGAAAATCAGCTAACTTAAGTTAAGTTGATGCAATCACTAAATACTTGATAATGTGATATTTAACTAATATAAAGACTGACTTGTCATTATCGTCATCAAAACATATAAACATAGTCATCATCCATAATTACGAAACAATAAAAATCATCTTAATCATTAATATTATCGTCACCTAATTGGCAATACCATTATCATCACATCAATCCAATCATCACCACATTAACATCATTATCATTTTCATCATCATAATCATCAATGTGTCTGTAAAATCATCATAATCATCACCATACACCTAATGCTTACTTCTTCATAATTTAAGTAGTTATAAACATTATTATATATTACTAATAATACCATCAATACCATTAATTGTATATACTAATATTATGGTAAAAAGAAAAGAAAAAAATATATCAATATAAAGTTACATATGTATAAACTTTAATTTGAACAACAACAACAACAAAAGAACTGTCAAAACTGGTCAAGCAAGTTTAGCTATATATAAAGCGTGCCGATTTTAAAAAAGACATAGCAACGGCGTTTTTGACACGGTATCTCGTAAATTTTACAATTAATTGTTTTTTGGCTCTGCCTTCAGGATGGCAACGTTCGACATCGTCGGTCGTGATTGAACTGTCCTTCAATATTGAATTGTTAATGTAATCAACGACGTAGGTGGTTAGCTTAGCTTCAGTTTGACCGGTTGGTACAGCGAGGTTGTTAAATCGAATGGAATCCCTGCGACCACATTGCTGGATTTCATTCAGTTCAAGTTGTAGGTCGTAATGTTTATTGCGCAAAGAACTTAACTGGTGTTCACATTCATTGATGGCTATGGACTTCTCCTCAATGACGACATTTTGCTGCTTCAATTGTTCATCTTGAGCATTGATGGTTTCCATCAATTTATTGTTCGTTTCCACAAGCGGTTTTACGACGGACTCGTTGAAAGCGGCAATAGCAACATCCATAGCCGATTTCACGACGGGACCCAATAATTTCGTTAAAATGGGTGTAACGTTAGTAAGAAACGTTTCTTCTACAACTGTTTGTGCAACCATGTCTGCAAATGATGGGCCTTACATACCCTTTTTACTAAATTTACTGATGTCTGGTAATGAATTCTGGCATTTTCCTCATCAGGTTTACGCTTAATGGAAGAAGATTGTTTCTTACCAGAAGGTTCTGTGTTGATGCTTTCCAGCATATCACTTGTCATGTTCACGACTTTGTCCATGGTTACTCCAAAGACGTTTGTGTACAACAACAAACACTTGGTATACAAACAAATACAGTTTGTGTAGTCCGCGTGGAATGTCAACAATGGAGCTCACTCAGCGCACGGGATTTTCATATAACGCGAACAAAGGAAAATACTATGATGTCCAATAATGTCATTTTTCATTGAATAAGTTCATTTTTACTTCCAATACAATCCTTTCATGGAACACTCTTGAAAAGACGCTTTATATTGCATATTAAACGATGTTTTTTACTGAAAATCTGAAAATGATCAGAGCAAATTTATCCGCTCACTCCACACATCATCGCACAATCAAAGATAGTATGAAAGTTAATACTAAGACCGCGTAATTATCATTTAAATTAATACAGGCCTTCTTAGAATAAAATACGAACACTATACAAATATTATATAGAGCAAGACAATTGACCGAATTAGTCATTGAAGCATAATTTAAGTTTGATCATACAGAGTTTAATGACATTTCGTTTTGAAATGCGGAGTTTATTTCCTGAGGGAGATGCGGAGTTTATTTCCTGAGGGAGATGAACATCGTTGCGGAGAGCCTGTTTATTTGATAGTTTTAAGTCTCTTCAATACTATCAAACATATATATGGTTTTAATTGTCATTCAATAAGAATTATAAAAAAAACTACATTAAATGATTTTTCATTTATAACAATAAATGTAACTGATTGGTCCAGAACAAGTTCACCTAGCCGTGTCATGTGACTCACACATAGCTGAAGTAATGCCCCCAAAGGATCAGTCGCATGTATTTTGTTATACTTCAACCACGATAATATAAGATAGGGCAGTCCCATGCTTAGTATACCATGGGAGAAGATTTAAGTATGACTATCATTTCCCCTTTCACATTGTAAACATATACGTATAGTATAAGTAGTGGGTTGCCAATATGGCTACCGCATTGGAACGGTCAGTGGCAAACGGTGTAAACCAGATTCTAGGGTACACATTATCTCACTCTTACCCTATTGTCATCCCAATAAAACCGGACACTGTAAATAAGTAAATCCCCACCAGGCTATATCCTCTAACAAACTAGGTCGAATTGATAAGCGATATAAGTATAAGATAAAGATGATCATGTATATATGAATATATATATATAAATGCATAGGATTTCACAAAGCAAGTACTCAGTGACTTAGTAGGAGCTAATAAATAAGAGAATAAACCGTTAAGGGCACAATAAGACAAGAATGAAGACAAATATCAAACGTCACTAAACATGTAGAGCGTTGCCAAATGATACGGCCATGACTTCGTTTGATAAACTTTCTAACACGATTAATACAATCGTTTGAAAGTGATCATGACCAAGGCTCTTACGATATTCGTTAATCATGTCACCAGAGAAGCCAGGTTGTGATAGTCCTTGTCACAGCAAAGTTCTTAAATTACTTTTATATTTAAAAGCTGACCAGATTTAACAAACGTTTCTCGAAGTTTATGGTATCGGTAGCCCTGATGGAGTAACTTTAGTTATACTCGACTACAAGCTCCAGAAAAAACGACTAAGGTGAGAAACATAAACCCCATAAGAAGTTGCCGGGCCTACATTTAAGTGGGGATAATGAGCAATTTCAAAATTGAAATCACCTCTTGTCATATATTTTACTTATTGTTTCTGCGTTTTCGACAGAGAGACGTATATCGAGAAAAGCAGCGACATTATCAGAAATTCTTTAGATAGACAGTATTAACCATAGTAGAAAATAAAGCTTGTGAATGTTAGAACTGTCAGCCAGATACCGAGAGGTGTTATGGCTTCGATGACATTTGCCAGTGTACCTGGTGAAAGACTCAACATGAAATAAATTATAGCATACAAGAACAAATCTGCGAGAAGAGTTGCATAGATTATAATCATAGGGATACCAACTATGTATCTATAAACATAAGTCTCATACTTAACGAAACTATTATCTAATACGACAATAAATACTTCACAAACTTCTTGGCAAGTCTACATGGTGTAATTGTCCACATTTCCATTAGTAGTTAACGCTTTAATAATAGTGTCACAGACCAAAACTGTAGTTGATTATCTAACAATGCATTTTGAATAAGAGCAATAAGCAAGTCTTTGATAAGGTTGTGTTAGGTTGTATAATGCCGTTTGTGTAGTTCCAATTTATATGTAAGCGCAGGCAACCAGTTTTAATATCGCCAACCTACTCTCTGAGAAACAGAATCAAATCGTCTACGAGTGTAAAAAATAAAACAGTTGAGTAAAACTAAAAACAAATTAAAGCTGCTAGTTTTTAGAGGATATAGCCTGGCCAGGACATTTTTATTTTACTTTGTCTCGTTTAATTGGGATGATGACAATATGGTCATAGTAAGCTTAAGTGCACCCTAGAACCTGGTTTAAACGAACAAACAACCGTTTTCCAAGGCGGTATGCCTTTGGACAAACATGTTATGCTTTTGGCGTCGATATATTCTTTGCTTTTTATTATTCTTGCAGTTGTTAGTTGTTTCGACTGCGTGTTTTCGTTTGAATCTGTTCTATGAATAATTATAGGTTATTAGATGTGTATTGGGATATATGCACGAGTTCTTTTGCGTATTAATATTTATGCGCAAAAGAACGAGTGCATATATCCCAATGTAAATATAATAACCTTTTTATTGCACACGCATTTTTAAATTAGAGAGAATAAAATAGGTTGTAACATTTATTTTTCACCAAAAATATATCACGAACGAGTATACATTACACACCCAATATGACTTTACTACACGCCAATATGGGTGAATATTGACGTTTCCTGTTACATTGAAAGTAAACGGAGCTTGTAATGCGTATGCAATACTACATTTTCTGTTCGACTTTTATACGTGCATTTTAAGCAGTGGTATCACTTCTTAATCCATTTAACCGCCCCGGAACCACACATGTCGTTAACCCCGAGCCATACGAGACGAAAAGACAAGGAACTGTTGAACTGTTATGCCCGAGATTTTAACTTAGCTTATTCAGATCAGATGAACTAATAAAACAGTTTTTGTTTTATAATTAGTTTTTATTTTATGACATTCTTCCCGATGAAGAATGAATGCATATACTTTTGGACGGATTTTACAAAAACTAGATATTGTGTAATATTGGCTTCGTATATTATTAAATAATGCCTTTCAACCGATGAAATGTTTTCAGAATACAATTTCGACATTTATCAAACGTTGGTGTAGCTTAGTTTGATATAGCTGTAGCTACGGGTGTTTTATTAATGTATTTATGTCGCGTTAATATTAAACGATTGCGGAAGTGGTCACATTTCAATGAATATTTACAATAGAAAAACATAATTTTATTTCTAACGTTGCTAACTGGTGACATAGTATTCAATGAATGAATGCCTGATATTTACAACCATTCAACAGATTGGATACCGATGAATGGTGATGAACAAGTATTTAAATTAGAATGTAGATGCAGATAAGTACTATCATGTTCTCAGTCTCCATTCTATTTAAAAAGTATGTATTCAGTTTTTAGCTCCTTTTTTGGGAGAATTATACTCCTATAAGGAATATCATTGGACGACATTGTTTAGAAAGTATGCATGCAATTAATTTAGGTCGGCTTTTATTTTAACTTGTTGAATGTGGTATTTCCTGTTCAACTTTTATATCTTCATCTATTTTACGGCACTGCTTTCCATCATATGCAATCATATTTCGCATTTTGTAAATATCTCACTAATGTGACACAACAAGAAACAACTGTAAATGAAAGGCAATTAATATACAACATGCTAATTAAGAACATACCACATATTCTAAATTCAGCCTTGAGATGATCCTCTTTCACAGAATTTCTAAATATAGATGTATATTTCTAAATATAGATGTTACATTTGGGTGTACTCTAATAAAAATATGGATAAAAGTGTATATTAGGTGTTCTCCATCTCCACCCAACGTCAGTAAACAGGAACCAAATGTGTCATAAAGTCGTCCAATGCGGAATGACTTCCTCTTATTTAATTACAACGGATCAGTATTAAATCAAAACATGAAAAAATGGTCCGATGGAAATCACCAAGACCTTAAAATGTATGAATGACGATACTTATCAGAAAATAAATGTATTCATGTGTCATTGATTATTTTAGGTGTCGATATAATTGTCCAATCATTTACCTTTATATAGTTCATGGGTGTTGGCTGCCTTTACTGCCCCAGTTGGAGATGGGTCAAAGAAATAGTCAATTATTGTCACAACAGGAAGTAGAACTCCCCCAATTTGACCTGGAAACTGAATACCACCACGGTTGTTAATTGAATGGGGATCAAGAGAATGATAGTAACCATCTTCATCTCTAGTATTGTCATGAATGATAGTAACCATCGTCATCTCTAGTATTGTCATGAATGATAGTAATCATCTTCAACTCTAGTATTGTCACGATAGTAACCACCTTCATCTCTAGTATTGTCATGATAGTAACCATCGTCATCTCTAGTATTGTCATGAATGATAGTAATCATCTTTATCTCTAGTATTGTCATGATAGTAACCATCTTAATCTCTAGTATTGTCATGATAGTAACCATCTTCATCTCTAGTATTGTCATGAATGATAATAATCATCTTCATCTCTAGTATTGTGTAACCATCGTCATCTCTAGTATTGTCATGAATGATAGTAACCATCTTCATCTCTAGTATTGTATAACTTCTAGTAGTGTGTAACCATCTTCATCTCTAGTATTGTCATGATAGTAACCATCTTCATCTTTAGTATTGTGTAACCATCTTCATCTCTTGTATTGTGGAACCATCGTCATATCTAGTATTGTCATGAATGATAGTAATCATCTTCATCTCTAGTATTGTCATGAATGATAGTAACCATCGTCATCTCTAGTATTGTCATGATAGTAACCATCTTCATCTCTAGTATTGTCATGAATGATAGTAACCATCGTCATCTTTAGTATTGTTATGATAGTAACCATCGTCATCTCTAGTATTGTCATGAATGATAGTAACCATCGTCATCTCTAGTATTGTCATGATAGTAACCATCTTCATCTCTAGTATTGTCATGAATGATAGTAACCATCGTCATCTTTAGTATTGTTATGATAGTAACCATCGTCATCTCTAGTATTATCATGAATGATAGTAACCAACTTCATCTCTAGTATTGTCATGAATGACAGTACCCATCGTCATCTCTAGTATTGTCATGAATAATAGTAATAATCGTCATCTCTAGTATTGTTATGATAGTAACCATCGTCATCTCTAGTATTGTCATGAATGATAGTAATCATCTTCATCTCTAGTATTGTCATGATAGTAACCATCGTCATCTGTAGTATTGTCATGAATGATAGTAACCATCGTCATCTCTAGTATTGTCATGAATGATAGTAACCATCTTCATCTCTAGTATTGTCACGAGAGTAACCATCGTCATCTCTAGTATTGTCATGAATGATAGTATTCATCGTCATCTCTAGTATTGTCATGATAGTAACCATCGTCATCTCTAGTATTGTCATGAATGATAGTAACCATCTTCATCTCTAGTATTGTCACGATAGTAACCATCGTCATCTCTAGTATTGTCAAGAATGATAGTAACCATCTTCATCTCTAGTATTGTCATGAATGATAGTAATCATCGTCATCTCTAGTATTGTTAACCATCGTCATCTCTAGTATTGTCATGAATGATGGTATTCATCTTTATCTCTAGTATTGTCACGATAGTAACCATCGTCATCTCTAGTATTGTCATGAATGATAGTAACCATCTTCATCTCTAGTATTTTCACGATAGTAACCATCGTCATCTCGAGTATTGTCACGATAGTAACCATCGTCATCTCTAGTATTGTTATGAATGATAGTAACCATCTTCATATCTAGTATTGTCAGGATAGTAACCATCGTCATCTCTAGTATTGTCATGAATGATAGTAACCATCTTCATATCTAGTATTGTCAGGATAGTAACCATCGTCATCTCTAGTATTGTCATGAATGATAGTAATCATCTTCATCTCTAGTATTGTGTTACCATCGTCATCTCTAGTAGTGTCATGAATAATAGTAACCATCGTCATCTCTAGTATTGTCATGAATGATAGTAATCATCTTCATCTCTAGTATTGGCATGATAGTAACCATCTTCATCTCTAGTATTGTCATGATAGTAACCAACTTCATCTCTAGTATTGTCATGAATGATAGTAATCATCGTCATCTCTAGTATTGTCATGAATGATAGTAACCATCGTCATCTCTAGTATTGTCACGATAGTAACCATTGTCATCTCTAGTATTGTCATGAATGATGGTAACCTTCTTCATCTCTAGTATTGTCATGAATGATAGTATTCATTTTCATCTCCAGTATTGTTATGAATGATAGTAACCATCGTCATCTCTAGTATTGTTATGATTGATAGTAATCATCCTCATCTCTAGTATTGTCATGATAGTAACCATTGTCATCTCTAGTATTGTTATGAATGATAGTAACCATCGTCATCTCTAGTATTGTCATGAATGATAGTAATCATCTTCATCTCTAGTATTGTCATGGTAGTAACCATCGTCATCTCTAGTATTGTCATGATAGTAACCATCGTCATTACTAGTATTGTTATGAATGATAGTAACCATCGTCATCTGTAGTATTGTCATGAATGATAGTAACCATCGTCATCTCTAGTATTGTCATGAATGATAGTAACCATCTTCATCTCTAGTATTGTCACGAGAGTAACCATCGTCATCTCTAGTATTGTCATGAATGATAGTATTCATCGTCATCTCTAGTATTGTCATGATAGTAACCATCGTCATCTCTAGTATTGTCATGAATGATAGTAACCATCTTCATCTCTAGTATTGTCACGATAGTAACCATCGTCATCTCTAGTATTGTCAAGAATGATAGTAACCATCTTCATCTCTAGTATTGTCATGAATGATAGTAATCATCGTCATCTCTAGTATTGTTAACCATCGTCATCTCTAGTATTGTCATGAATGATGGTATTCATCTTCATCTCTAGTATTGTCACGATAGTAACCATCGTCATCTCTAGTATTGTCATGAATGATAGTAACCATCTTCATCTCTAGTATTGTCACGATGGTAACCATCGTCATCTCTAGTATTGTCACGATAGTAACCATCGTCATCTCTAGTATTGTCATGAATGATAGTAATCATCTTCATCTCTAGTATTGTCATGATAGTAACCACCGTCATCTCTAGTATTGTCATGATAGTAACCATCGTCATTACTAGTATTGTTATGAATGATAGTAACCATCGTCATCTCTAGTATTATCATGAATGATAGTAACCATCTTCATCTCTAGTATTGTCATGATTGATAGTAATCATCCTCATCTCTAGTATTGTTATGAATGATAGTAATCATCCTCATCTCTAGTATTGTCATGATAGTAACCATTGTCATCTCTAGTACTGTTATGAATGATAGTAACCATCGTCATGTCTAGTATTGTCATGAATGATAGTAATCATCTTCATCTCTAGTATTGTCATGGTAGTAACCATCGTCATCTCTAGTATTGTCATGATAGTAACGATCGTCATTACTAGTATTGTTATGAATGATAGTAACCATCGTCATCTCTAGTATTGTCACGATAGTAACCATCGTCATGTCTAGTATTGTCATGAATGATAGTAATCATCTTCATCTCTAGTATTGTCATGATAGTAACCACCGTCATCTCTAGTATTGTCATGATAGTAACCATCGTCATTACTAGTATTGTTATGAATGATAGTAACCATCGTCATCTCTAGTATTATCATGAATGATAGTAACCATCTTCATCTCTAGTATTGTCATGATTGATAGTAATCATCCTCATCTCTAGTATTGTTATGAATGATAGTAATCATCCTCATCTCTAGTATTGTCATGATAGTAACCATTGTCATCTCTAGTACTGTTATGAATGATAGTAACCATCGTCATGTCTAGTATTGTCATGAATGATAGTAATCATCTTCATCTCTAGTATTGTCATGGCAGTAACCATCGTCATCTCTAGTATTGTCATGATAGTAACCATCGTCATTACTAGTATTGTTATGAATGATAGTAACCATCGTCATCTCTAGTATTATCATGAATGATAGTAACCATCGTCATCTCTAGTATTGTCATGAATGATAGTAATCATCTTCATCTCTAGTATTGTCATGATAGTAACCACCGTCATCTCTAGTATTGTCATGATAGTAACCATCGTCATCTCTAGTATTGTCATGATAGTAACCACCGTCATCTCTAGTATTGTCATGATAGTAACCACCGTCATCTCTAGTATTGTCATGATAGTAACCACCGTCATCTCTAGTATTGTCATGATAGTAACCACCGTCATCTCTAGTATTGTCATGATAGTAACCATCGTCATCTCTAGTATTGTCATGAATGATAGTAACCATCGTCATATCTAGTATTGTTATGATTGATAGTAATCATCCTCATCTCTAGTATTGTCATGATAGTAACCATTGTCATCTCTAGTACTGTTATGAATGATAGTAACCATCGTCATGTCTAGTATTGTCATGAATGATAGTAATCATCTTCATCTCTAGTATTGTCATGGTAGTAACCATCGTCATCTCTAGTATTGTCATGATAGTAACCATCGTCATTACTAGTATTGTTATGAATGATAGTAACCATCGTCATCTCTAGTATTATCATGAATGATAGTAACCATCGTCATCTCTAGTATTGTCATGAATGATAGTAATCATCTTCATCTCTAGTATTGTCATGATAGTAACCACCGTCATCTCTAGTATTGTCATGATAGTAACCATCGTCATCTCTAGTATTGTCATGAATGATAGTAATCATCGTCATCTCTAGTATTGTCATGAATGACAGTTACCATCGTCATCTCTAGTATTGTCATGAATGATAGTAACCATCGTCATCTCTAGTATTGTCATGAATGATAGTAACCATCGTCATCTCTAGTATTGTCATGAATGATAGTAACCATCGTCATCTCTAGTATTGTCATGAATGATAGTAATCATCTTCATCTCTAGTATTGTCATGAATGATAGTAACCATCTTCATCTCTAGTATTGTGTAACTTCTAGTATTGTGTAACCATCTTCATCTCTAGTATTGTCATGATAGTAACCATCTTCATCTCTAGTATTGTGCAACCATCGTCATCTCTAGTATTGGGTAACCATCTTCATCTGTAGTATTGTGTAACCATCTTCATCTCTTGTATTGTGTAACCATCGTCATCTCTAGTATTGTGTAACCATCGTCATTTCTAGTATTGTGTAATCATCGTCAACTCGAGTATTGTATAATCATCGTCATCTCGAGTATTGTGTAATCATCGTCATCTCGAGTATTGTGTAATCATCGTCATCTCTAGTATTATGTAATCATTGTCATCTCGAGTATTGTTATGTTCCCCATTATGACCCAATATGACAAAAGCTGTTAAAGGGTTGTAAAACACCCATTCTTCCAGAACACCCTTCCTTCCTTCCTTCCTTCCTTCCTTCCTTCCTTCCTTCCTTCCTTCCTTCCTTCCTTCCTTCCTTCCTTCCTTCCTTCCTTCCTTCCTTCCTTCCTTCCTTCCTGCTTCCTTCCTTCCTTCCTTCCTTCCTTCCTTCCCTCCCTCCCTCCCTCCCTCCCTCCCTCCCTCCCTCCCTCCCTCCCTCCCTCCCTCCCTCCCTCCCTCCCTCCCTCCTTCCTTCCTTCCTTCCTTCCTTCCTTCCTTCCTTCCTTCCTTCCTTCCTTCCTTCATTCCTTCGTTCCTTCCTTCTTTCCTTCCTTCCTTCCTTCCTTCCTTCCATCCATCCATCCATCCATTCATGCATTAATTCATGCAATCAATAGCTGCATTTACGCCAACATGGATTTAGCAATAATTTGTATAGGTACGGCGGACCATACAAATAAATAAATATAATTAAATATTTTTGTTCAACAACGACGTTGGTTTAAACATATTATATTTCAAAGATACAATACTCACTGTATCGAAAAGAAAGCTTTGTTTGTTTGTATGGTGTTTTACGTCATTTTCAACACATGTGAGGTTATATATGACGGTCAATTTCTTTTGTGGTGGAGCCAGACCACCCAATTATCCTGGGTAGAACCAGTACTGTACACCTCCCGCCATCCGTAAGAATCGACACTTCTTCACTTACGAATCGGGCTCCATGTGGAATTCGAACCGCAGCGTGGAAGGAAAGAAATTTTCTTACGGTTTGGCAGCTCTAACTACATGCTATACTGTGGGCCGCCAAAACCCAACAGAATACGCACATTATCTAGAATGGTGAATGTGATGATCAATGGCAAAGTGGCAAAAAGACCGCTGGGGGCTTCAACCTGGCGATATAAGGAGACACAAAGATGATCATGTATACATGAAATATATAAATAATAAAAGCCTAGAAAGCTACAAACAAAGTACTCATTGACTTATCAGAAGCCAGAGCAACAACAACATATGCAATGCAATGTATAATGATAAGGTCATAACCTCTTTTTATAAAATGTCTGAAAGGTTTAATAACGCTTGTTTGAAAGTGATCATGACGATGAACATTGTGAATCGTGTCATCATAGATTCTCCTTGTCGCATTGTGCCATAAACTAAGTCAAATTATCAACTTAAATAGTCAACAAACGGGACAACACAAACATAAAGGATGGCGAAGACAGCGTTTCCGACCTGGGAACGATCAGTAGACAATGCGGTCCACTGGTAAGCTTAAATCGATGTTATTTGTACACAATTTACCTGTCTTCAGCACCCAAATTGACAAAGTAGATATACAATTCGAACAGGATTAGTAGCATTCAAGGACGTCAGACAACCACAAACATACACATAAACCAAGAACAACTTAAAAGATGAATAAAAGGCAAGATAAGACATCACAAACACAAAGGGGTTGACAATAGGGCTACCGTCTTGGAACGGTCAGTGGCGAAAAAGGCCGTTGAGAGTTTAAACCAGGTTCTATGGTGCACCAAACCTCACTCTTACCCTATTGTCAGAGAAATGAGAGTAATAAAAGAACAAACAGTTAAGGGTACAAGACAGTGTAAATAAAAGTACATCCCATTAAAAGGAAATCTAACAATAAAGACAACATCCAGATAAAAATTGCAAACGATTCACTTAAATGTTGTTGTGAGCATATATACAACTTATAAATATTTAGAAATCCCTCAGATTGTATCCAGGATTGTACTGAACAACCACAGCAGCTACAGCTAAAGAAAACACTAAACTAGGGTACGATCAAAACATCTGAGGGAC
This sequence comes from Cyrtodaria siliqua, assembly GCA_037043455.1. Classification (NCBI taxonomy): domain Eukaryota; kingdom Metazoa; phylum Mollusca; class Bivalvia; order Adapedonta; family Hiatellidae; genus Cyrtodaria; species Cyrtodaria siliqua. The sequence goes on along the minus strand of JAWPHD010006720.1, from coordinate 43,633 downwards.
GAAATTCATGCTCTTTCCGTTCTTTCCAGGGATTCATAAGGTGCAATCATATAGTCCCGCAAGTTTGTCCAGTCATCGCAAAAGATAAAACTGAAGCATATTGACCGACCTTCAAGGTCACGAAATATAACTATCCTGATTAATGTTGTAAAGTGGTCAGGAAACCTGTCAGAGTCCATTCACTATAGATCACATCTCCATAAAGTAAAGAACTGTTTTAGCTTATTGTTGTACTTCTCTTGAAGTTTTGAATTGCGGTTTGTATTGCGGTTTGGTTTGTATTGCGGTTTGTATTGAGGTTTGTATTGCGGTTTGTATTGCGGTTTGTATTGGGTTTGTATTGCGATTTGTATTGCGGTTTGTATTGGGTTTGTATTGGGTTTGTATTGCGGTTTTTATTGCGGTTTGTATTACGGTTTGTATTGCGGTTTGTATTGCTGCGACATAAATTTTAGACAAAGTTGAATGATTATATAATCATATTCACGGGACAACACAAACATAAAGGATGGCGAAGACAGCGTTTCCGACCTGGGAACGATCAGTAGACAATGCGGTCCACTGGTAAGCTTAAATCGATGTTATATGTACACAATTTACCTATCTTCATATATACATACTGAAAAAAGGGATCCCTCGGAAGCAACACACACAACAAGAATTGAATTGAATTGAATTATTGAGGTTTTAAGGCGCACCAACACATGAAAGGTTATATGGCGCCTAACAGGAATGAACATGCCAGGCTCATCCTCCATGTACATCGAGATAAGATATGGAGAACGGGCCTAGAATCTTCTCACCCTGAACTGCAGAGTTGCTGCAAATTCTATTGTAGACACTCCATTTACGCTGGATTCACGTTATAGTTTTTCTGCCACTGTTCTAGTGATATGAGCGAGATGGCACCTGAAACAATGCAGGGGTCATGATGAAGACCTTTAATGAGCATGAACCAAAATGATAAAATGAACATGAATTTGCGGGGAGGGGTCGGGGATTCTACCCCTCTGCCTTCCCCTGCAAGGGATCTGCAGTGGCCTGTTCTTTGCCCAAAAACACAACAAGAAAGACAAATGTAGATAAACTTAATTTTATTTACATTATTCTAAAACATATTAAACATAAACGTGATTTACGTAGGCTCTAATGTTATTAATATATGCTCTAATGTTATTAATATATGCTCTAATGTTATAAATATATGCTCTTATAAAACAAAATTGAATTACTGGAGCAAGCATGGTAAAATGAAATGGTCGAGATGGTCGAGATATTGTACAAATAAACCACATGAAGAATGAGGAGACATCGGCAGAATAAAACGAAGTTGAAAAAGTTTGAAGACAGATCTAATTCAGTTGAATATAAGTTCAATTCAATTAAAGAGAGGTTCAATTTAATTGAAGAGAGGTACAATTTCAATACTGAATTAGATCTCTCTTCAACTGAATTACACCTCTTTTTAATTGAATTAGACCTCTCTTCAAATAATAAATTCAGTTAATGTTAATATTGAGTATATATACTGACAGAAAAAAGAAACGCATAATGGGTATTTCCGCTACATATTGTATGTTTAATACGCTACTGCTAATCGAATGTTACAGGACGACATTAGGCCTGTCCTTTCGGTAAGAATGTGTAAACAGCATTGAACACACCAATGGGTACCCCTTTAAATTTTCATTTTCGACAGAATGCGCACTTGGCTCAAGCAGGTGAGCAACCTTAGGCTTTAAACGTTGCAGTCTCTTAACATTAAACACAGTACTGAAATGGCTTGACTCTTTCAAGCGAAAATTCAACATTTATGAATTTCGTGTAACAAAGTATACTTTGATTTACAGGTCTTCTACATGACAGAGTTGTCCTTTCTGTAATTAGTCGTAGTCCTTTTTTGTACAAAACACGCTGAGATTACCTGGAAGTAAGTGTATAAAAAAGTGTAGTATAGGCCTTTTTTTTGCATTTTGCGTTTCTTTTTCCTTTCAGTATATGTATACATGCATATCGGTAGGTTTCTATGCATCATACTTTTGCTAAATGTATTATATCTGTTCTAATACTATTATTATATGATCTTCATAAAACAACAAATATATCTAGACTACATAGATTTAGCAATAGCTCGTTAATTACAAGACAATTGATTCCATAGCAAAACGAGTTGGTACAGATAGACCACGCAAACTATACTAAAGGAAAAAAAACGCAACTCGGGAATTTCCGCTATATGAAGTATATACTGCACTCTCAATTCCACGTTTTTAGTATTCCGGAGAAATCCCAAGATCTTGTGTAAAAGAAAGTGTTGCAGCTTGTTAGAGAAATTAAGGGCAAAACTGTACTGTTGTAGAGATTTTAATCACAGTACACTTTGTAACACGAAATTCATAAATGCTGAAGTTATAAGCTATTTTTGTAATGTATTTCATGTAAAGTGATTGAAACATGTTACCTGCCTGAGCCAAACGCGTATTCTATCGATAATGAAACGTTGAAGGGATAACATTTTGTGTTTTATGTCTTTTTCCGAAAAGAACGTTCTAATGTAGCCATGAGCAATTCAATTAACAGTTGCGTTTCTTTTTTCCTTTAGTATAGTATACATATAAATCAAGACTATCCATCTATCTCACTCTTGCGATAAATGTGTTAAGTTCCCTTCATCAGAATAATTGTAATAATAAATACAAAGCATGTAGCACCACTGTCACTGTCACCACTTTCACTAGTCACAAATCACGAGCAACCGCACAGTATCCTAGTTCCGAATCACGAGCAACCGCACAGTATCCTAGTTCCGATTCACGAGGTTCCGAATCACGAGCAACCGCACAGTATCCTAGTTCCGAATCACGAGCAACCGCACAGTATCCTAGTTCCGAATCACGAGCAACCGCACAGTATCCTAGTTCCGAATCACGGCTTGGACATATATTTTCCGGAGGCGTAATTGAATGGGGAGAACGTAGTTTACAATTGGTCATACTAGCAACATTTGTTAAAGTCATTTCAAAATTTGCCGAAATGATTTCTGCAGAATGAACTGCTCCTAAATATATTCGAGATGCGGTTTCCGACATTTGAAATTGTAGCAGGATAAAGTCATGATTTATAATCATTTTCAGGCGTGGATAGAGTTGGTGAAGACACTCCTATAGGAGTATCACCGAACTCTGTTGTTCTGTGCTTCTTTTTTTTCTTTCTTCTCTTTTTCGTTTCTATTTCCAAGGATTCCATACTTTGCGTGAGTGGACTTATATCAGGCAGAGCCTTCTTCGTGTTCATACTGTAAATATATTATGTGTTCATGAATATATTTTAAAAAATGTTTAAAACCGTAACATCTATAACGAAACAAATTACATTGTTCCTTCGACATTCTTCACTGTTTCGTCAACAATATACGTTGTTTTTTCAACATTCTACATTGTTTCTTTATCAATCTACATTGTTCCTTCAACAATCTACATTGTTCCCTGAACATCCGCAACTGTTTCTTCAACAATCTACATTGTTTCTTCAACAGTATGCATACTTTCTCTAACAATCTACTCTTTTTTTCTTCAAAACATTCGATGATGTCATGTGCATGGCTTATGCGGGGAACACTTAGGGTCATATGCATGTGTACCAATCAGCGACAACGGTATTATTTTGTACTATATTCAGATTTTGAACCATGGGTATAATTTATGGGTAACAAGTACATGACCGATTTTTTGATCAGGAGGGAGAATATTTAGATATAGCAACGCTACCTAGTCAGTCTACACGACAATGCTATCAGGTCTTATAGGCAACACTATCATCACACTTTGGCAACTCTACCAGTTTCCTAGGAAACGCTACCATGCCTCCAGTATTATGTCTTCTACCATGTCTCCCCGAAAACGCTACCCTACCCATGTCTCCTCTACCTTGTCTCACTAGAAACCTAAATGTCAACTGGCAAAATCGACAAATTCTATAAAACGGTTACTCAGCGGTAACGCTACCATATCACACCAAAAACGGGACAATGTCTCCACGGCAACGCTACCATGCAGTCTACAGGCAACTCTACCATGTCTCCCCAGTAACGTTACTGTTTCTCACCGGTAACACTACCATGCCAAACCTAGAACTAGACAATGTCTACGGACAACGTTTCCATGCATTGCTAAGTTTACTACGTTACCATGTCTCCTCGGCAACGCCACCATGGCAACGCTTTAGAAAACAAGGTATAATACTTTAAACAAACAAATGAAATTAAGTTCACTTACTTCAGTGATAAAAAGGGTGGAGGAGTCGGAGATCTTGATTTTATGTCACTCATCTGTAGATTGACCAAATTATAGGGCAAAGGTACCTCGTGCGGAACTGTAATACACGTGTTATTCATAAAGTAATGTATTAGTACAGTGATATACAGACAGAAACAGCAGTGAATGTATCCTTAACGTTTATAAAAATGTATTACATGGAAGACACCCTGCACTTTTCTTCCGTATTTTAACTATTTATTTCATGATGTGAAAAAGGGTTCTATAGAAATCACAGCACCGCATTGAACCTTAAACAAAGAGCAAATGACACAATACAATACGGCCAATACAGAACACAAAGAGTGATGAAGAGAGGGTTACCGACTTGGAATGGTCAGTAGGCAATATGGCCCGCTGGTTAGCTTAACTCGATTTTAAGTGTACACAACCTCGCTATTATCCTGTCTTCAGCGCTGAGATTGTTAAAGGGGTTGATGCACTATTTTCAAACATGATTTATTTAAAAGGGCTCTGAAAAACTCGAATAAAGCTGAAAGTAATATCAAAATGCCATGAACAATAAAAAAGATATGACCGATTGAAAATTTGCAAAGAACATAAGTGGAGGCGGCCATCTTGGAACAATGACGTCATCGTACCTTTTTATTATAGATGGCATATAGACAAAACACACTTTAAAGCAAAACAAATCACTGCAAATTGATTAAAACTAAATATACAGATTAAAATGCATAAATGCTATGCTTATTTTTCATTTGCAGTGATTTTCTTTGCTTTAAAAGACATTTTGTAACTATTCCATATATGATAAAAAGACGCGATGACGTCATCGTTCAAAGTTGGCCGTCTCCATTTATGTTTCTTTGCAAATTTTCAATAGGTCGTTATCTCTTTTATTTTTCATGGCATTTTGATATTTTTCAGCTTGTTTCAAGTTGTTTAGAGCCCTTTAAAATAAGCTTTGTTCGAAAATAGTGCATCAACCCCTTTAAGTTAGATAATTTAGTTGAAGAAGACCCTAGTAGCATATTGAAAAGTAAACACAGACTTAAAGGAAGATCAAAACAATGATGATCAGGGTAAAACATTTCTCCAGATACGTGGGTTAACTATTTTAATGATATATTATCTAATAAAAGGAGAGTTTAAGACAAAATGAGTATTTCAGAAAACGTTTGGAAAATCTTAAAGAACATTCACAAAACACCAAATTAGATTCAATAATAACTGATTAGGAAATATTGCAAGCTATTAAGGAAAATGTTCCTTCCCAATATAATATTTATATCTTCTTACCGCTGGGCAATCTTGGAGACGCCCTCAATGGACTCAGTTCTCCCTGCCGTCGAAGCGGTAAAACGTCGCTTCTGGTGAGGCTGGGACTTTCAACATTCTGTGACACTCTTGGTGATATTGACAGCGGTCTGACGTTGCCCAAGGGAGATAAATGCATAATTCTGGGATTCAAGGCACGGGACGTATAGTTGTCACTTATTGCAATGTCTTCATTCTGAAAAAAATAATATTTATTTTAATATTTGTTTCAGATGAGATGTACGTTTTAAATATAATAAATGAAACGTCAATAAACCACGTTATTTTTTTAAACAGAAATTTGCTTATCCCGGTAAAAGGCCGTGGACATATTTCAGTAAATACTCTTCACGGACGAGCTTGTCGCACCAATGTGAATGTTATAAACTGATGTGGTCTTGAAGTTCAATTATGGAAATAGTAGTGCGTGTTGTACTTGTATATGAGAGTGGGAGAGAGAGGAGGCTGTTTATACCGTTCTTACGACATTTATTAAAGATTCTGAAATATTCCATTAAAATTGTAATTATTTCCCAAATAATATAAATTTCTTTTCTAAATTCCTTGTATCCTTGTGATCTTGTTGCTTTAACTGGAGTTTGAACACTAGAGTCTGTGTGTAGATCTGACGGAAACGCTGGAAGATATCGGTCGAGTTATTTAGTATGCGGTTCAGTAATCTCTCCAACAGTGAAATTGATTTGAAACTTGGTAGGCACAACAATTGGAGTAAGCCATAGCCCTCTGACCAAGCTTAAGCCTCCTCTTACCAGTGACATTGATCTTGGCACTAAAGACACAATAGTTTAGGCAATTGCTCTGTATTGAAGATTTGGTAACAGTTTTATAGTATTGATATATCCATAGGTATAGTTTATCTAGATATGCATCTGTGTAAACCCTACCCATCTGCTCCAGCCCCGCCCTACCGCAGGTATAGTTTATCTAGATATGCATCTGTGTAAACCCTACCCATCTGCTCCAGCCCCGCCCTACCGCAGGTTCAGTTTGTCTAGATATGCATCTGTGTAAACCCTACCCATCTGCTCAAGCCCCGCCCTACCGCTAGCCTTGCCCTTATAAATAAAAGAACTTAAGCATATACTTTTTGGTTTAAGTGTGTTTCTTAAAGTGCTCTTAAATTTAATATTTACATAAAATGTCAAAGGTTTTGCTTTTATATTAAGTTTAAACATTCACTAGTGTAATTTCTACTCGTCTAGCCCAACCATAACATAGGCCCTTCCCCTACCATCCCAATCCTCCTTGTGAATGAAAATGAAGACGGACGTCGAGGCCGTTCGTGGCGGTGCATTGTTTGCAATATAAAAGAGAGTATGATAATGGACCTTTGGAAACGGCCGAAAACGACACATACGAAATATTGCAGTCTCGGTTTGATTGAGACCGTTCATGAGCGGTAGTGAAATATGCTAGCTACCGCTCACGCCCTCTAGCCCCGGGTTGAGCAGAACTCTATATTTATAAAATCAATAGTACAACATTTTAACCATCCCGAAGATGGCATGCATATGGCGGTGGACATGGAGATTAATCTCCCCCATGCCGTACGGCGTATGGTCCCAGTATCTAATAAAAAGTCTATGCCCCGAAGAGCGAAATAAACATAATGGAATTTAGTTGGGAGCAGCGGTTATGAAGCCTGCATATACTGGATATATACATACCCACGAAGACGTAGTGTTCGTTGTTGCCGGACTAGCATCATCATTGCGCTCACTTCTTCGTCTGTGCTTTTTACGTTTCTTTCGATTTGCAGACACCCTTTCTAGGTAAGTCATATCATCATCAGCATAAGCACCATCATCGTAACCTAGCACACCTTGTTTATCTGATGGAGTCCCACTATTTTCATTAAAATGTTTTAACGTTCCTAACCTAGCTGTTCCTTCTTTATCTTTCTCCAGATTATTTTGATTGCCTGGGGCAGGACTCAACACCTTTGTGTTTGTTTTCGTTTCACCAGTCACTACTACCCTTGGTAAACGATTGTCCGAATCTCTTTCGCGATTCGTTGTTTGTTTTTGTTTTTTGCTGAAAAGACCTTTGAAAAATCCAACAGAGGACGTCTTCGATTCAGTTTGTTTTGTAGGTGATTTTGTAGGTGATTTAGAACCAGCATTGTATTGACTTTTCAGACTCATGCTTCCTTCCAGTAAAGTCAAACATTCTGAAATATGTTGTTATATTACATATAAACATGTACGTTTACAAGTAGGTATAAAACTCGAACAGGAAATGTAGCTTTCACAGAACACAGTCATCCAAAAACACACATTGAACAATCAACATTTACAATGTTAATACGAAGCAAGGCATGCGACATCCCAAACACTGACAGGTTGACAGTAGAGCTACCGCTTTGGAACGGTCAGTGGCAAAACATGCCTCTGGGGTTTAAACCAGCTTCTAGGCTGCACCAAACCTCATTATTATCCTACTGTCATCCCAATAAAACGGGACTGTGTAAATAAAGAAATCCCCGCAAAACTGTTTTTTTAACAAACAAGGCAGCATATATAATAATAGATATAATACATATGCTGCGTTAACAAAATGAATCGATGTTCAGAATAAGCTGTATCATTTGAAAAACATACACTTATAATCAACTATATACGTGTATGAAAGTGTATGAGAGTGGACCTTTGGAAACGGCCGAACACGATAAATACGAAATATTGCAGTCTCAGTTTGATTGGGACTGTTCATGAACCGTAGTGAAATATGATTGCTACCGTCTACGCCGCCTAGCCCCGGGTTAAGCAGAACTCAATATTTATAAAATCAATAGTACATCATTTAAACCATCCCGAAGATGGCATGCATATGGCGGTGGACATGCTATTTAACTGCCATTATTCCATGTCCAGCGGCGTATGGTCCCAGTATCTTAAAACAATTCTATGTCCCGTAGAACGAAATAAACAAAATGGAATTTAGTTGGGAGCAGCGGTTATGAAGCCTGCGCATCACAAGTAACAGTCAAAAGACTAAATTAAAAAGCAGACAACATATCCTATGGTAGGTTAAACAATACCCAGAGCCTTTATCGGCCTGAGTAGTTGAACCACCGAATCGCAATATAAGTAAGAAAACATAAACATTTGAAAATTTACCACCAATATCAAAATATACGTCTCGGGCTTGTTTCAACTTTAATAACAACACTTGACGAGTTTTGCAATAACAACAGCATATCAATCAATCATGTATATATACAATATATGTATTTCAGTGTGTATTGTTTCAAGTTAAATTTAATTCAAGTTTATTTAAATGTCTTGCACTTACGCTTATGGTTAGCTCTTTTAGCGTATTCCAGTGGCGATATTCCGTCAACGTCGATGGGATTTGGTGACACCCCCAGCTGTAGCAGGGTCTTTAAGCTCTCAAAATGCCCCATAGCAGCGGACCAGTGCAGGGGCGTTCTGTAAAGTACGAAATTCATATTAAAATTCCATAACATATGTAGCAAAGCAATTTAACAAATAATCACCATCATCACGTGGCTAATAGTTCCGAGTGTTGCGATTACGATGATTGCTCCATGTTGGTATTATTTCTATTTTTTCCAGTCTACATCGATTACTTAAAACAATATATAAGGTCTATCGGTTGGATATTGTGTTAATTGTTCCTCAAACTATAACATTTGTTTTATTTTTGTGCACGAAAATGCATTGCAGCACAAACTTAAACAGGTCATATAGTATATGTATGTCAATGCAGTGGAAAGCAAACGTATTTAATTTTTTATATATTTCGAGTGACACCCCCACATTTTTGAGTTATTTTCTCGCCAAATGTCAACGTTGTTTTAAACATATATATTTTGAATACAGATATAAAAATCGAACAGGAAAATCGGCATCCAAGGGCGACAGTCAACCTCAAACACACAGAAAAAAAGAACACATTTAAAGATGAATAAACATCACAAACACAAAAGGGTTGACAATACCGCATTGGAACGGTCTGTGGCAAAAAAGGCCGCTACATAGTTATGTTTGAATTCTCAAGTTGTTTTATTTCAGTCTTTATCTTTTATCCATTCCACGACTTCATCTTGGTTGATCACAGCTTGCCTTACTTCCTTGACACGGAAATACAGCTTAAATCACTTCCATCATATGCAGTATATATACCCACCGTACCCGTCTATACTGCACAATTCTACTTGCATCCGATTAGTCAAAATCTTCAATTCTACATACTCTTTTTTTGGAAACGAAACATTAACGAATAACGCTGGAATTCTTCATTCAACTCTGCCGCTGTATCTTGAAATCTCCTACGGAATGAGATGGTCATCGACTGGGCTCTCCTGCAGCAACTAATCTTGTATTGGATTGTGCCAAGGGTGAGAGTAAATGAACACTGATACTAATTATCGTACCTGTCGTCCTGATCTTCCATTACACACAGGTCCGGTGAATAGTGAGCCAGATCCTGAATAACGCCGGCCTTTCCCGCCGCCGCCGCCAGGTGCATCGCCGTCTTACCAGAACTGTCCACGCAGCATAGTAGGCCTGTACCGCTGTAACACTGTGCTAACAGTAAGCAACAGCTACGACTACCGTTCTGAAAGGAAACAATATAATACGATTGTATATATTGAATCATACTCGAGATACTATGCATTTCAGGGTACCTGAATATGAATCGGGATTTGTTTTATTATTTTCTATATGTTTTCATACCTGATATGATTAGATAGAATGAAAATAGTCGTTACTGGATATGTTTGCAATCTTGCCATAGCCATCCGCTAAGCTTCGCAAAGCCACAAACTCATTTTGACCCCATATGTTTCCTTTTTTTTTTTGCCAGGCGAAAACCAAAATAGCGGACGTTAGATTTAGACCTAAAATATAAGGGTTTAACCCTTGAAAACTCTCACTTAAAATGTTTGTGGTGATCCGTAGTCTTGGTGTCGAGGCTTCCAATGGGTCGAAGGTAAAGAAAAATATAAAAAGATACATCTAAGCTAAAATGTTATATAAGACCAGCTTACCTGGGCCGCCCAATGTAGAGGAGTAAGACCAGCTTACCTGGGCCGCCCAATGTAGAGGAGTAAGACCAGCTTACCTGGGCCGCCCAATGTAGAGGAGTAAGACCAGCTTACCTGGGCCGCCCAATGTAGAGGAGTAAGACCAGCTTACCTGGGCCGCCCAATGTAGAGGAGTAAGACCAGCTTACCTGGGCCGCCCAATGTAGAGGAGTTTTCATGCTATATAAGACCAGCTTACCTGGGCCGCCCAATGTAGAGGAGTTTTCCCATCGACATCAAGTTTCCTGGTATCGGCACCACTCATCAGCAGCAGGCGAACATGCTCGGGACGGTCATGGAACGCGGACCAGTGTAACGCTGTCATTTTCTACAGTACAATTCAAATATATTTATATTTATTCTACGAATTATATTCACATTAAAACACCATAGATCTTCGTTAAATATACGATCAAAAAAAAAATCTGTTAGTTTTGAAAATGTTGTTTGTGTTGATTTGTTCCAACCTGCATGAAACCTGCATGAAACTTGACATTTGAAATTCATTACACATAACTAACAATATATGGCTGTCCTTTGTCTTTATCAAGCTGGTTAATAACACATTACATAAAAACATTTTAAAAAACAACAACACAAAATCAGAAAGTTTCCATTTTGAAAACAAATGTTTAAAGTAAGAAATATGTTCATATAAACGAGTTTTCCCAAACGAAAAACAGTCGGCTGTTTGTTAAGCCATCTTATAAACAGATATTTCATTATGCTAACATTTGTTGGCAACTTCGCAATTGGCGAAATATCTAAACTTATAGAAAACAAAAACGAATGAATGAATAGTTCGTCTCCGATAGACTTTTTTTAATTATACCATTAGTTTTAATTATTGATTAGTTTTAATTCTGTTTGCTTGATTGCCAAATGTGTACGCTTACCTCGTTGTCTGCAGCGTTCAAATCGTCCACTCTAAGTCTTTTCATCAATGCTATAATCGACCTGTAATCGAGATTAGAGACAATGTCACGATCAATTGACATCGATTATAAAGGAAACGGTATTAAAATAACAGTTTACGGTACGTTCTGGTATGAACTCCATACGTATCGGCAGACCTTATTTTTAGTCCAGACGTGTATCTCTTGAGAAAATGTTAAATAACATGTAGGCTATGTGCTTACTGATAATGAGCCTTTTAACGCACGCACGCAGCAAGCACGAAACGCAAGCACGCACGCACGCACGCACACACATATGTTGATAACATTTTATTATCTACCCATTTCGGTAATAACTGAAGTACTATGATTTTGCGGCTGTCGTCACGTGACTTTGAACAATTAACAGTTACGTAATTAGTCGCATACTGACGGGCGTACAATATAATTTAACATTAACAGGGGGTAATGTGCGGTTAGAGTACATAGCCCACGCAACTGTCATGACGATACCAATAGTTTTAATATTCAATTCTTTATTACGGCATAAGCATTTCACAATGTCCATCACAACAATGAGGCGTTAACACAAGTACCACGTGCATTGGATGATTTTATCTTTTGCACGGATAGTCTTGCTCAGACTTTTTAAAACTTAACACTATTATCTTTTAAACAACTCACGTGTTTGTAAATACATATTTTTCTCTTAACACGAGATGTATTTAATACTAGTATAATATACATATACATTCAGGCAAGGAAGAGCATGATTCATTTTTTATTTTATTGACATATCAGGTTAATTTATTTTATTTAATTATAATGATACCCACCGCGTGTCTGTGTCATATGTTGATGCATGGAGAGGAGTCCGGCCGGATTTATCCACGATATTCTGCCTCGCACCTTTTCTCAGCAGGTAAACCACGCCTTCATGCCAACCCTAACACAAAATAAACACATGTTTATAAAGCATCAGGGTCGACAACCTAGATACACAACCGTTACAAGTGACGACACAGTTAACTTTCCCGATCACGACTACTGTTTTACAGCTAAACCTATCTAGATCAGACTACACCAATTACCAACCAATCAGCGGGCAGGGAAAAAGTTCCAGGGTAAATTCGGAGCTATTACACAGAATCTCTTAATTTTGATTGGTTGTCAAGGTAAACAAACCAAAAAATCTTACTAAAAAATTAAATTCAACTTTTGAAGAGTACTTATAAAGATTAAATCATACATGTGTGCAATGTATTCATAATGTGTTGCATAATCAAATAAAGAAGTATATTTTACATTTTCCTCATGTTTCTACATGCAAGTAGGTGGGTCAGTACCATCCGACCCAAACAGCTTTTCCAAAACATACTCAACGTATAGCTTCTGTATGTTTTTTTGATAAAACTAAGATAGGTCTTTCAAAACAAGTAATAAAAATATAGCTTCCTGTATTAGGGAACTCAGTACAGAGCTAATAGCTATAAGATAGGCCTATGGAAAATGAATTGGTGTAGTATGACCTAGAAACATAGTCATAACTGAGTAAAGGTTACATTGCACCATTGCGTTTGTGCTTCCGTGGTGTATAGTCAAATAGTGCCTAATAAAAAACGTTTCCCTGCCTTACTAGTGATACAAAATGCATACTTTTGATTGCTTTTTGTTATAATTACCTATAATTCAGCCAAATGATGTATTGTGAATATTGATGAGTGTTTGTTTGAGATATTTAATTATAATTGACATAGACAGTAAAGCGAAAGTAGAAATGGGGTAAATCTATCTGTGACGTGTCAAAATAGAACGTGACGTCAGTCAACAGATTGGCTTGTTCTTACATGATACATGACCCCCTATTTTTATTGCATTTTTATATTGGTGGATCGTTTGATTGATATGTGTTTTAAAATTTTCGCATTTTTTATCTCTTGATATACATTCGTCCTATATAAATCAATGGTGCAATGTAACCTAAATGGCAGGGAAGCAACTGAATATATTGAATCGCGATAAGTCACTGGAACATGGATCATCTTATATTATTGAAATAAGCGATCTTTACTAGATAAAATAAGTTACTGTGTCACTGAACCGTTATGCTTTTTTTGTTTTATCTTTGTTTAACCGAGTACATGGAAATAGTGAACAATCCATTCCTAACCGTGTGTCCTCGATGGTTCAGTTGGTAGAGCGCTGGTACAGTAAACCAGAGACCCTGGGTTCGAGTCCCGGTTGAGTCACGATTTTTTACCATTTGCCTGTACATGAACATTTAGTTTACAGCCTTGTTTAGTACCTCCCGACTCGAAAGTTGCTTTAAGAATGAGATATAATGGGACATTTGGAATTATATACCTCTTAGATTAGTTATGGTTTATTCTATGATTGATTCTACACTCCTACGAGAACACATCAAAGCACAAGCTTTTAAAAAGATCATGCCTTGGTTTTATAAAAGGTACGTCTCACATTCAATGTATTTTGTTTTTGACATGTTGCACGATTGTTGACGGTGTTCCGTTGGTGCTTTATATTTAGATTTTGCAAGAGCATTCGACAATGTGCCTCACAGAGACGACAATGTGCCTAACAGCAGACGACAATGTGCCTCACAGCAGACGACAATGTGCCTCACAGCAGACGTTAAACCAGGATAATAATTGTTTTTTCGGGGAAGGACACGTTAAGCCAAGATTTACATCGTAAAGATTAGATCTAATGTGTTTCAGGGAAAGTTTTTGAATGGCCTGGTTACAAAAATAGACACAGCAGAAATGTCTTAATGATGTTGAGTCAGACTATAGAGGTGCCTCAAGGATGTGTGCTCAATCAGGGCTTGTCTTACTTTTTGTGAACGACACTGATTTAATTGCAGCTAATGGTATATAGAAGTTCGCCGACGATAGAAATACAACTGAATACAATAAAATAAGTTTAAAACTGATTGGCATATTACATACCTGGTACGCTGCTATCGAGAGATATGTCCTTCCTTGACTATCCTGGGCATTAACGTCGGCCCCCATCTTCACCAGACGCTTTACGGCATGTAGATGCTTGCCATGGACGGCATGGGCAAGAGGTGTGTGTCCTGAATGGTGCATTATGTGTGGTTATATAATGTAGCGCAGAAAACCAGAAGTTTGCTTATGTTCCTTTATAAATTCATTAATAATTAATTCAGTTTAATAATATATATTTTCATGTATTATGTTTAATTGTTGCATTAATTACGTCAAGGTTATAATACGAATGACGTATAGTAAAACACGCGTAAGTACGTGTATCTCGTCGAACTACTTGCAGCACGTGTTCACCCACCTCCGCCCACCCCGTCGTACAACGTGAAGTACGTGTGCCTTGTTTGTCTTATGACGTGTAGTTGTACAGTATTATCAACAACACGTAATCATAATGCTATTACTATTACTTTCATCGTACCGCTGTTGTATCATCACCCTCACGTAACCACAATGTAACTATTACTTTCATCGTACCGCCGTTGTATCATCAACCCACGTAACCACGATGTAACTATTACCTTTACCGTCCCGCTGTTGTATCATCACCCACACGTAACCACAATGTAACTATTACCTTCACCATCCCGATGTTGTATCAACAACCCCACGTAACCACAATGTAACTTTTACCTTCATCGTATCGCTGTTGTATCATCACTCCCACGTAACCACAATGTAACTTTTACCTTCATCGTATCGCTGTTGTATGACCACCCCCACGTAATCACAATGTAACTTTTACCTTCATCGTATCGCTGTTGTATGACCATCCCCAAGTAACCACAATGTAACTATTACCTTCACCGTCCCGTTGTTGTATGACTCCAGGGTCTTTTTGCACGGCCTTAGTAAGAAGTGCTACGTCGCCGGATGCGGCGGCAATGTGTGCTAGAGGATGGTCGCCGTCACCGTCGGAATCGATTCCTGAAACAAAGACATTATAAAGAGAAATGGTGCAGCCATGATAATATGTAATACATATCTTAATGACATTTGTTATGTATTGATGACATATATTATATATTGATGACATATGTTATATCTTGATGACATATGTTATATCTTGATTGACTTATGTTATGTATTGATTAAATGTGTTATATATCATATCTATTTTGATGACATGTTATACATATCTTGTTAAAAACGAATTCGAAATGACGTTTTATAAACTCGATATTGACATATATGAAGCAGAATTAAATGCAATTTCTAACAGGAAAGGTAGTAATGGGCCTGAAGAAAATAAATGGATTTAATATGTTTACAATATGTTGAGGTATTACCAAATAAACGAATTGGGTGATGGTTGCTAAAACAATGCTGGGTTCTATGCAGTTGGACATGACGATCAATTTTTTAAGCACAGTAAAACAAAGACTAGATGACAAATGCAGATCTGGCAATCACGATTAGTAAATTCCAGCAGAGGTTCTTTTTTACAAAAACACAGTCTTAAACGTTACTTATTATAAGCGGTATAGATATATCCCAAACAGACCCAGCATGCTGACATTTTTAGTGGGTAAAGACAATTTGATTGTGTATGTGTATCAACGTGTGTGCATGCAGGTTGGTGTTTAAATACCTAACTAGGGACGTAGGTTCGACATTAGATTGCTGATTTCGATTGCTGAAAGCCTAATGTCGACCTAGGAGCTGTAATATGGAATAACGATTTCGGGGCTGAGATACCACATTTGAATGTCATGATTTTGACAGTTTTAGATATAAATTTCAAAAGTAAAAGTAGAAATGGTAAGCAATTGCAAGGGGTCTTTGAAGAAATCCCCACCCCACCCCAATGATGAGATCATGACGTGCAGTGCAATACACAGCCACACCTCACACCTGATTTAACCATGGTGAGATCATGACGTGCAGTGCAATGATACACATAGTTTGTTTGTAGGTTTCATCCAAGACTGGTCATGTAAATAAAAATGGAATATAATGTTTAGATTAGTGTAAGCAAGCTGGTCTACGAATTTTAAATGGACGGATAGGTAACGATGCAGGAATAGGAAAGTACACATGTTTAGGTCATAGAGGGTGTAGTCTTGTTGATTATATTGTTGTTTTCCATATGTTACTGATTTTGATGTACAACTCTTTGTCCGACCATTGTTTAATTGAGTGTGTTTTTGAAAATAAAATCAGCTTCGAAAATGAATCTACGAATGATAAGGATGATAAGGATGTTATTTAACTGTCATGGACATATTTTAATATGGTGAGAGAACGAAACACACATTCGTATAAAGCATTCGTATTAATCTGTATGTGTTGTTGTTTTTTGTTTCTGTGTGTGTTTGTGGTTGACTGTCGTCCTTGAATGCTACTTTTCCTTTTTTTTTATTATTTTTTTTTATATCTACTCGTTCTAGATGCAGACTATCACAGAACATTCGGGATACTACAGCAGACGTGTCCAATGCCAAATTGCTCCCAAACCACTTAGCCCTATATACAAGGAATATGTAGAAGAGGTTGGCAACGTACAGATCCCTCCAGCTATTCACAATGTACGATGTAATTTGACTAGTCGATAGTATATTAGCTGTTGAACAGATGGATACACTATTGAATCTAACGACGATAAAGCTGTGAAGACACATGGTCTGCTCTTAATCCATTAGCAGCTACACGTATTCATATTTATTACAATGCTAATGTTGGCGCACCACCGGTAATTGCCCCACTCCCCTCCCACTTCAGATGTATGGAACACAACACTTAGCTCACTGATCTTAAACACGCTCAACACATAAATGTGGTAAGAGGTGAACCAGAAAAGAAACAGTAATCACGTTTGACACGCAGCTTTATGAGAAGGCTAATCAACTAGAGATGTCTAGAATAGATGTAGGGATAAGTGGATCCTTAGACTTGGAGAGCTTCATACGGCGATGGCCAAGTGCAACCTCACTACCATCACGATGTTCCTGTACATTGACAACGGTGTATTATACATGTAGTACATAATGATGTATGCGAAAACACGCTGGTAAACGGTAGATGTGTGGTTGGAGAAAAAAGTGATGATGGCAATGCAGTTTTTTATTGGCTTGTTTGTTAGAGATTATTAAGTATAACTTGGCGGGGATATCTTTATTTACACTGTCCCGTTTATTTGGATGACAACAGGTTTAGAGTGATGTTTGGTGCACCCTAGAAACTGGTTTAAACCCCCATTTTTTCCACTGACCGTTCCAATGCGGTAGCCCTATTGTCAACCCTTTTGTGTTTGTGATGTCTTATCTTGCCTTTTATTTATCTTTAAAGTTGTTCTTTATTTCTCTGTGTGTTTGTGGTTGACTGTCGTCCTCGAATGCCACTTTTCTTGTTCGATTTGTATATCTATTTTTTTTTGTGTTGCAGGTATCACTCACCAAAGGTCAATGAAGTTGTCGGTATATGTTTACGGTTACCCACAAAGATGAAATATGTATCAACATAAACATTGCGTGTATTTCTGGTACTGTGTATATTTCTGGTACTGTATGTATTTCTGGTCATTTAAACACCAATTACGTACATTATTCTGCTAACTTCATGTTGAAAATTAGAGAAAAAGATGCGTTGTTTTTAACTGTATTTTACATTTAACCTTTACACTTGACCTTTGACAGATGACCTGAAGGTTTTTTGACTCTGTTTTATATTGTAAAGCACAATATTTAGCACAAAACTTAAAAATCCAAAATTAATTAATATAGTGAACAAAACAGATACAAAGATATTTCAAAATTAAAGTTTAGCATATGACCTCTAACCTTGACTTCTGATCTCTAGATTTCCTTTGGAAAAAATAGTGCTCTTTTAATTCCTTATGGCTTAACCTTTAAATGTGTAAGACGCCCATTGATTTTTGCATTGAGTTGTGTATGCATTAAAATGTAAATGCCATGTTGTCATTTATATCTAGGCCCAAAATTAAAAATGAATAACTTACATTCTCATCACAGAACTTGTCTCATGAATGAATGCTCGCTTTAAAAACATAAACACAGAGATGCCAAAATATTGTACACTCATTTCCATATAAGCAAAAAAATCAAAACTCAAAATGTTAACAGTCACAATGCTTAAAAAATGTAACAAACAGGTCAACAGTGTGTTAGAAACCAAAAATGGCACTTTAAATTAGTGAAAATGCCTTTTTTTACAAAAAGAAATGAGAATTATTTACTGACTGCCATTATACGACCACTAGGATACGCCAGGCCGACACTTCCTGTGATGCAATGGGTGTGCTACACCTAAATTGATATACGGTTGTGTTTTTATCTGTAGGCATATCCCGAGTGAGTTATATATTGCAAGGGTCTAACCGTAAAAAACGGTTGAACTGGGCTGACAATGCATGTTGTTTAACGGTTTATCAGCACAGTATAGGTTATTTAGAGTCGCCTCGAAGAGAGGGGAAGGATACCATGGGAATCCGGGAACCTGCAGTACACTTACTAACGAATAGATTCCTATGGTTTTGTAACGTGCTCAGAGGATAGAATCCGACACACGGGACCACCCAGTTTATGTCCCCATTCGACAGGCGATTGTTTATATGGTGTTTTACTCTTTTGAGATTATATATGACATACGATTTTTTTGTGGTGGATGCAAACCACCCATTTTTCCTGGGTAGAACCAGTACTGTACACCTCCCGTCACAGGTAAGAATCGACATTTCCTCACTTATAACCCGCAGCGGTGTGAGCCGAGAAAGTTTACAACGCAAAGTTGTAAACCTTTCGGCCACGGAGACGAGGCTAAAGAAAATTGTCTTGCTGAGAGTTTTGCTGTATATACATTCGTTCGGCGGTTTGTTACTGGTTTGTATCTATTCTAGTCAAAATTAAAAAAGCGACAATACCCTTTTGATTCAACATATTAAAACATATTAAAACAGACTGAAGCGAAATTCGATATGTTCAAAGGTTTATACGATATTAATAAAAATATACTGTTAATTTAATATAGAAGGATCTCTATTCAACACTCTGTTTACTTAGATATCAATGATCACTACCGTTTTCATGGCGAGTAGAGGTATTACATACTTGACGATGTTAATGCAAATAAATGAATGAAGGGTGTTTTACAAAACGTTAACAGTTAAGGTCATGGGGGAATGGGGATTACATTAATGACGAAAACGACATTAGAAAAGGCCAATTATAAAACTATTTCATGATTACACGTAGACGTGAAATGATTGCAGACTAGCTGATTGCATGAATTGTATTTTATTTTCAGGTGTTTGTCCTAATAGTTTAGTTACACACGTAAATCATTTAAACAGATTTAAATTTAAACTTCACACGTTCCATATCACGAAAAATAATTTTGAATTTATACAGTAAGTATTATATATTTTAATAAAGTGTCACATATCAAATAAGATACATTGGCAAATAGTATATCGTATTGTTGTATTCGTTATCCTGCCGTCACAATACCATTAATCGACTCTTTCAGATCGTTCAGTACTATGATAAGACGAAGAGAAACGCGATACTACCTTCCAATGACAATGGACACATTACAATATTATACAATTATGGACTTTTCAGCTGTTATACATGATGTGATATGCACCAAAAAAATCATTATTGACCGAGGCGATAGCCGAGGTCAATAATGATTTTTTGGTACATATCAACATCATGTATAACAGCTGAAAAGTCCATAACTGTTTTATTATATAACCCTCAATTTACAATTATATAAAACAGGTCAATATCAATTTTTTTTTTATATAAAACAGGTCAATATCAAAAAAACAGGTCAATATCAAAAAAACAGGTTAATATCGCTAGATATTTTTTCTAAAAAATTACTTTTTAGCCAATGAAAACGCGTCTATTTATAGGTTATATAATAATGAACTTTATATTATACATTAACATTAGCGTCTCGATTTATTAATATTTTATCATTTTGACTTTAAAACTGCTTGCATATAATTAAATAAAAAATGAGATTGTTATTCTTCTAAATGACGCCGTGAGTTTTAAATAAATGAAGATTGCCGTGTGTCCCTTTAAAGTGTCACATATCAAACACAGTTACAATTACAGACTGTATAGCACATTGTTAATTGATATCCTTCCGTCAGAAAACAATGTATCGACTCTTTCAAGTCATTAAATTTTATGATAAAACGAAGGGAAACTCTATATTCCATTGCACTGACATATGTTAAATAGAGAATAATAAATGGGTATTTTCATAACACACCCTATATCAGGCCTGAGACACCATATCAGTCCGGGAGCTTTAGCTCGAGGGCTGATATGATCTAGTGTGTGATATGAAAATAAACATTTGTTATTCTATTTATCATATACTTCAGCAATGACTTTGTGAACTGTCAACTTCAGCTAACCTACTACGCTGTTTTCCAGGGAGCAAACAATAACGTTATTAAAAGATGTAATCCCATTCTGATGTGTTCACGTCTGTCGCGTAACTGTACACGACATTTATTTTTTTCCGAAATGGTTTTAAAATGAATGATATTGAATTTCAAAATGGCTAATTCAGTAAATGAATGGTCATAAGTGGTTATTTCATCCACGGATGGTTCTAAATAGAAACTCTTCTGAATTGTATAATATTGTATGTATATAACCATGTGTGTGTGTTACATGTTTCTTCATTTGATGGCCTCAAGGGAGAACATTTGTTGTAAATTGATTGAGTTACCATCATTAAATAAAGCATTTATTATTATTATTATTATTATTATTATAAATTTGTTCTCTTTATGGTCCGTGTATTATGCCTTTTTTTTTTTATTATTTTACATCTAAATATCTATCTATCGTCCCTTTTATTTCATCTTCTTGGCATTACTAGTGAAGTCATTTCCGTTGACTGATAGTTCGAAGTACACATGTATATGTATAGCCAATAATTTGGCGCGAAAACGACAAACCACAAGCATGACAAATTGTATACAATCGTAACTAATCGGTAATTTCCGTATCTCTCCGCTGAATGCGTCATAAAGAACATTCGCTTATTTCAAAGATATGACATTTTTAACCCTTTATTTCACGCGTGCGTGTTTTTTCGTAGCTTTATTGCCCAGATTGATATGACTAGCCATGTCTATGTCGTATCATATATTCAAAAACAACGTATTTTTAGGGAAGTATGTGATAAAATAATTTTAAATACCTACTAAAGTACACTTAAAATTGAAATACTTTATTGAATATGTTTGATATTGAAAAAAACATACCACATACATATTAATAATATTAGGTCTGTGAACATACGAATAAACTATAAAACTACGAACCTCTATTGTCCGTTCCTGTCGTTCCACTGATTTTTCTGTGCCTCATGCTGGTACATATAACTGGGAAGTTACTATTATATCCATACTATTGGTGTTGTTTACCCTATTGGTATCATTACACCATTTATTATCTGATCTCTGTTTAAAGTTGCTATCCCGCTATCAACAGGCAAATTTTATAACAGACGTAAACCCTTTTCTAAACCTACTGACGATGAGGTATATATATATAACTTAAATATTTTGAGAATGCATAGACAGTGTAAACGGCTTTAACCAACCAGGCCAAACCCCAAAGCTGGAGCATCGAATTAAGAGTTACCAATCACGAATATTTTAAGAACCCGTTAATAAACTATCCTTTTAATCGCCACATATACATTATTAATGATATATCCTGAACACCTGGATAGAGTTTTAATAAAACACCTTTTTAGTGTAATTTTGCCGTTATTAGGTGGGCTAGTTAATCCTCCTTTCTGACAACTATATTAATTTGTTTGTTTCACACATTTAAATAGTGTTTGCCACATCCACAATTTAAAACACAGCAACTAATTACTAACACGACTTTATGTTAAATAATCATTTCTAGTTCCTATATAACTGATATCTTCCAGGTTTGGTACATTTCCGATATATGGCCCACTATAACAAATATTGCCATAATATCATAATATTTAACGTTAATTTGCGATTGTATTAAACCAGACTACAAGTAGCTGTGGTAAACACCGGGTAGTTTGAGATTTAAAAGCGGTGCACAGTTTTTATTTAACAATAATATTATTTGGAACGCGTTGAAATATCTATCTTAAAGATCAAAATTCATATTATCGATTCATAACAATACAAAATTTGAATTCATTGTAGCCAAGTAAACACGGACCAATCTAGGCGCACAATGGACAATTAGTGTTGAAATATTTCGTTATTGCACGAAACACATTGTCTCTATATAACCAGGACACACGTTACAGTTTATATTTTTTAGAACGTTTAGACAATTGGGATTCGTTTAAATATTATAACGATTTGTGCATGCATACTCAGTTTGTGTTCAATAATTCGGACATGACGTGTTAGGTAACAGTTAAATCCGAACGTATAAGTTTTTAAATAAAATATTTTCCTTACTTAATACTGCAGGCTAACTTTCAATTATGTACACACTGTCAACATCAGTTGTACGATTACCGATACTTGCCATTGTGGAAGAGTTGTCAGTGTGGTATGTTTGTTTTTTAATTATAGATTTTTTCCCTCTGTCTATCGACCAATCCCAATTGACTAATGTATGCTTAATACATCGTATATCATGATTTTCCGTACAAAGCATAACACTAACTGGCGAAGAGAGCTTTACCATTTCTCTATTTTATTATTGATATATACCACCGTGCCATGGTTGTGATAACCTACGTGAATAACAAACACAAACTGAGGCGTGTGTCTGTGGTGGGTGACGGGTGGGTGGCGATGAGTGTAGTGGAGGGGGTATTTTGTTTTTGGGCCAAGTTACAAACGTAGCCGCCCTCCTCGTACCGACACTGAGGTTGTACCGGAGTAAAATGATCGACTCAGGGCAACGTTTCCAACTCCAGGCAGCTCGGCTTCAGCCCTCTCCATGTACTATGCTGTGGTCAGCATTGCAGCCTAGATATTCATTGCATACGCTATGCACCTGATACTTTGTTTGTTTGTTTGTTTGTTTGTATGGTTTTTACGTCATTTTCAACACATGTCAGGTTATATATGACGGTCGATTTTTTGTGGTGGGGGCAGGCCACTTTTCTAGAACCATTACTGTACACCTCCCGCCATCCGTAAGAATCGACACTTCCTCACTTACAAAGAAATACAAAAAGATCGGACAGGGAAAGTAGCATTCAAGGAGGACAGTCAACCACAAAACACAGAAACAAACATAGAAACAGACAAACAACAAGGCAAAAGTTATAATAAAAGTAAACGACATCACAAACACAAAAGGGTTGACAATAGGGCTACCGCCTTGGAACGGTCAGTGGCAAAGTAGGCCACTGGGGGGTTTAAACCGGTTCTAGGGTGCACCAAACCTCACACTTACCCTACTGTCAACCCATTAAAACAGGACAGTGTAAATAAAGAAATCCCCGCCATGATCTAATCTCTAACCAACAAGGCAGCATCAATAGGCAATATAAGTAAAACACAAATATGCTCGTGTAAATATAATACAAAAAAAACAATAGCCTAGAAAGCCACAATGAAGGTACTCATTGACTTGGCAGAAGCCAGAGCAGTAAGAGAATAAACCATTAAGGGCACGACAAGAAAGATCATGTCGAGCTCTCCGTGGGATTCGAACACGCAGCGGTGAGAGGTGACAACGCAACGTCGTTAACCATTCGGCCACGGAGACGCTTGGTAACCCTGATACATATGCTGTCTAAATGTATATCCATAACTCAGTAGCAATACGCAGTTCCTCGTAAAGCAATAGTGATAATACCCAGTGAATGTACACCCTTTCATATACACCTTCGATGATCATTATCATACAGAAAAGGCGCTAAATATAATTAGACACGAACATAATGTCGGTAAATGGCCTGTTTAGGTATTGTTTAGAATTGTATCACATAACTTGAGTCGTGGGATTGTTATAAAGCCAATACATAAATAACACACTAGTGCAATACATATGCAAACGAAGCGGACTCTATGACTTAGAAGCGGAGCTTGCTAAAAATCTTAACCCTTAAAACCCGCTACATATATATAATTGACTTTTCTTTCTTTGAAATAAGACCATATATTGTATGTTTTAATATGCTACTGATAATCGAATGGTACAGGGCGACATTTGGAAAGAAGGGTCAAACAGCACCGAACACACCAATGGTTACCCCTTTAAAGTTTCATTATTGACAGAATGCGCATTTGGCTCAAGCAGGTGAGCAGACTAATAGGCTTTAAACGTTGTAATCTCTTAACATTAAACTTAATACTGAAATAGCTTGACTTTTTCAAGCGAAACTTCAATGTTTATGAATTTCGTGTAACAAAGTATACTTTGATTAAAAGGTCTACTACATGACAGAGTTATCATTTCTGTAATTAGCTGTAGCCCCATTTTGTACAAAACACGTTGAGATGACGTGAAATTAGATGTAAATAATAATGTAGTATAGGCAATTTTGTGACTATGCGTTTCTTTTCCCTTTCAGTATATTATACCAAGACTGTCATAGTCGTCCACCTTCAGTATACATTATTAGTATACATTATTAGTATAGTTAAGTAAATAAATCATAGTTAATAGGAATAAATGCTTTTTTATCAACCTTGTCATTGTGATCTACGTTTTTGTATAAATGTTAAAAGGGACTCCTCTATATATGAATCTGTATATGAAGTTTGGAGAGGCTTGAACTTTTGGTGAATTAGAACTAACAAGTTGTAATTCACCAAAATTTAACCATAAACAGAATCTATAAAGTGTAAACGTTTGGCCACGGTCGATCAAGGTGAACTGTCTTTTACATGGTGCGTATTACTTGTCTTGATGAACAGATTAATACAGTTTGAAAACTGTAGGGTGTTATCAAGGTAAAATCTCTTGTAAAATAGCCTTTGGTGAAAGAAATACGCTATCAAATGCACTCTGCTTAACGTAATTTTTGTATCCCAAATGCAACTGAGAAAGTGTCGATTCTTACGGATGGCGGGAGGTGTACAGTATTGGTTCTTCCAGGTAAAAAACGGGATGGTCTGTCTCTAATATAAAAACAAATCGACCGTCATATACGGCTTAAAATGTGCTAAATAGACGTAAAATACCATTCAAACAAACACATATGCTAAAACAGAACGTCTCAAATCACCCTTCACACCGTTCTGTCTCCCAGACGCATACAGACTTAATGTTAACGTTGGTTACTACCTGCAAATCAAATAAATCTGTCTGGTGAAACCGTATATGGCTTAATCCTGTTTCCGTGTCTTACAACCAGAATCGGTAACGATTGAATGCTGTTTTCGGTAATACTTTCTTGTCTTACAAATTGATGCGGTGAAGACTGAAATCTGTTTTGCGTAATACTTTCTTGTCTTACAAATTGATGCGGTGAAGACTGAAATCTGTTTTCCGTAATACTTGCTTGTCTTACAAATTGATGCGGTGAAGACTGAAATCTGTTTTCCGTAATACTTGCTTGTCTTACAAATTGATGCGGTGAAGATTGAAATCTGTTTTCCGTAATGCTTGCTTGTCTTACAAATTGATGCGGTGAAGACTGAAATCTGTTTTCCGTAATGCTTGCTTGTCTTACACATTGATGCGGTGAAGACTGAAATCTGTTTTGCGTAATACTTGCCTGTCTTACAAATTGATGCGGTGAATTGCGTAATACTTGCTTGTCTTACAAATTGATGCGGTGAAGACTGAAATCTGTTTTCCGTAATATTTGCTTGTCTTACAAATTGATGCGGTGACGATTGTCTTGACGGAGAAAACAATGAATAACCAACAATGTGAATGCGAATCCTCCTATGTAAACTTGACAGTTGACTAATGTCTCTGAAATGACAATGTTTTAAAACAGAAAGTGGGTTCCTTTTATAAAAAGTCTAATTAAAAGAGGAATATTGCTTCAGTCTCAGAGGAAACACACCGACAATAATTCTGGAATGTTTGTAATAAAACGTCATGTAGAAACCAGTTTCAAGGTCTAGTTTAGATCAGTTTAGTGTAACCATAAACTTTAAATTAGTAACGCACACTGAAGCATCATGCACAGGTTCATGAACACTGACAATGTACGCCTCAGCTAGTGTGCCGAAGCACATTCCAAAGTTCACTGTGACAATGACCCTCGACCTTTTAATCTAAAAAAAGATCATGTAATGCTTGAGAAAAGTATGATAATGGACCTTTGGAAACGGCCGAGCACGACACATACGAAATATTGCAGTCTCGGTTTAATTGAGACTGTTCATGAGCGGTAGTGTATATGCTAGCTACCGCTCACGCCCTCTAGCTCCGAGTTAAAATCGTGTCAAGAGAAATTATAAGGTCAAGTTGAATTCACCGCGACCTTGACATTCCGCCTAAAAAATTAAAACAATATAGGTATTTGAACAACTTCTAATATGTCATGTTCACGAAAGATCATTGGCATGAGATGTTCAAGGTCAAACATTACGTGGTCCCGCCTTAATTCCATTAAGCGATGGGAAATGTTATATTAGCAGGATTTTATAATGGATATTTTGACAATAAAACAGGTTTATTTTGCTGAAAAAATGTGATAACCTGTTTACAATTTCATATTATTAAAATGTTTAATTTTACAATATGCCAACTTTTTAAGCCGAAATTAAGGTTTTATTTCATACCACAGCCAACCCCATTTTCGGTTCTTGGAGAAGGGGTTGTATGGGGTATAGAAGTTAATACTCGGACCACGTAATGTGTATTATTATTGTGACCTTAGTTTAAGCTTATTTATTTTACATCGATTGTAACGAAAGCTCTTTGAACCAGTACTAAGCAATGCAGATAAAGTATCTTGCTCAGGGGCACAACGCATATGGCAACGACGGGAATCGAACCCACGACTTTTGGATCATGGGTCCAATGCTCTACCACTAGACCACAGAGCTCCACTACTGTGACCTTGATCTTATAGTCTTACAATTAGTAAGGGCAAGTTAAGTTAAGTCCACTACGGTGACCTTGACATTTGGCTGAAATTATGTGTCTAAATAATAATAATAATAATAATAATAAATTCTTTATTTCATGAAGGTACAACTCATTAAGATTATACAAACAATTGCACAACACTTATCTTCCATGAGGCCTTCTGATAACAACAGCAACTTATAAACAATAGCAAGTGAATACATGCACGTAACATTAATACTATTACGGCCGTCGACATAACTAGGACATTACGGGTATGGGTCCATGTACCTTCATGAAAATAAACCCAGTATTACTGTTTCGCTTACGATTGGGGTATGACTGACCTTATAAAATAAATATGTAATAGCTAATAGTATGAATCAGTTATATGATACAATTGATTTCAGTCATGTTTTCAATTTCTTGAAATAAATCCGACTTTATAATTCATTGTAATAGGTTCTTTTTTTCATTTACTTTCTTACACACCTCTTGACTAGCTTTTGATAATTTTCATATACTTAGTAATATTTCACCATATCATCCTTTACTTGTAAGTGAAAAAGTGCCGACTTACAGTACCGGTTCTACCTGAGATAAGTGTATGGTATGCCTCCATCACGAACAAATGGACCGTCATATATAGCCGAACCAACTTACCATCCCCTTATTTGTTAATGGTTTTACCTATACTTTTCGCATAATTTATAGTTATTGGCTATTTCAGATCGTGTTTATCAGTGTTCGTGCATGTCCTAGTTATGTCGACGGCCGTAATTCACCATTCCTTAATTCATTCCCAAGCCGATTTTATAAACAGTGCCTCATCATGCAATTTGCCAAATGATTGAGTTCATGTCTAATTAGAGCCTTTTCTGTATGATAACGATCGTCGTGTCTAATAAAAGCCTTAATGATAACGATCGTCGTGTCTAATTAAAGCCTTAATGATAACGATCGTCGTGTCTAATTAAAGCCTTAATGATAACGATCGTCGTGCCTAATTAAAGCCTTAATGATAACGATCGTCGTGTCTAATTAAAGCCTTAATGATAACGATCGTCGTGTCTAATTAAAGCCTTAATGATAACGATCGTCGTGTCTAATAAAAGCCTTAATGATAACGATCGTCGTGTCTAATAAAAGCCTTAATGATAACGATCGTCGTGTCTAATTAAAGCCTTAATGATAACGATCGTCGAAAGTGTGACTGAACCTGATTTCAAAGGATCTACATTCAACATATTATAACTGCGAACAACTCATTGTATTGCATAATAAGAAGTTGTAATGAGTTCAGTGCGAACATCTACCAGGCAATTAGACACACGTGTCTCTTTAAAATCATTGTTGGTAAAGAGCATTTGTGTTGCGGTATGCAGATACATTTGGATTTTATAAGGTATCAGGCGCATAACCAATACACCGAAAAGCCAAGCTGAACAAACTAGACAACTGCACAGTACATGCAGCGGAGGGGCCAGCAGTCGACCTACCTCGTGATGGGACTGTGCAGTGTTGCTCATTATGCTCGGGCACACTCTCAGGTGACACATGAGACCGGTTATCTTTGGCGTATGGCCCAAGCAAAAAAACTCTATATCTTTGTGTATGGGCAATTGAAGTGTCGGGCAGCTGATCGTCATATTGTACGAGATGATTAATACACGCAATAAAACGTATAACAATTCGGACGTTGCACGTCCTATTTACCTTATATTTTTTATGTAAATTTTAAGCGGTAATGTTGACTGGAAATATAAAATATTGCTGTAAAATGTTGTCAATATTGTTATTTGAATTTTAGGCAAAAAATGAATTCACCTTGCATTCTGAAAGGAGAAAATAACATCTTTTTACGAAGTAATGAAATCGAAAACGTTTTGCGTTATAATTTGTGTTCAGTATATGATGAGTTCTGTGTTAGACTTTACCCAAAAGTAAACTGTTGAATAAAATCACTAAATGTCAAACATAATGTTTTTATGATAAGAAATTAGTATCAATGAAAACCATAAAGAAGCTTACGATTTAAACGGAGAATCAAACAAGAAGTGAAAAGAAAATCGCGCATACAGTCATTATATGCATATCAGTCTGCTTTAACTAACCACCACACATGTAGTTACGCAGCATATGTACTCTAGAGTTATGTTTATGTACACACTTTAAAATAATCACAATATTTTAATAAACTGTAATTCCAAAGAGATGTTTATTTAGGGTATAAGCTTATATATAGTTTAAAAAAAGGCTCTGGACTAAAATAAAGCAAAGCTGAGCTCTATCAAATCGTTTAATCAATATCACTTCATCTTAAAACTGAATAAAATTGTTCAGAACATCAGTCCCTTATCTGCAGCATGAATGGGAGAGTGTTTGAATAACACAGCTGCCATTGATAGAGGTCAGGCTGACACACACTTCATAACGTCTGTAATGCTACTGTGTAAATATTAGCTCGACTGGCCAAAGGCCATAGGTCAGGCCAGGCAAGTCGAGCTTGTGCGATACTGACTTGTCCATGTGCGTCCGTCCGTCCATTTACTTATTCAAGATTTCGCGATAGCTTTGATCGGTTTCCAGTTTTCACCTTTGATTTCTATAAAATTTCGGACAAAGTTGACAATTAACAAAATCGACGCGTACGTTGCACAATTATTGACCCAGATTATAAGAAATAAGGAAAGTAAGTATAAAGTGCAGCTTTTACAGAACACAGTAAACCCCAAAACAGACAAACAAAAAAAGACAAAGAAGAATGGCAATAGTAATAATAAAGGCATATGACGTCACAAACACAAAAAGGGTTGACAGTAGGGATACCGCCATGGAACGGTCAGTGGCAAAAAGGGTTGACAGTAGGGATACCGCCATGGAACGGTCAGTGGCAAAAAGGGTTGACAGTAGGGATACCGCCATGGAACGGTCAGTGGCAA
This sequence comes from Cyrtodaria siliqua, assembly GCA_037043455.1. Lineage (NCBI taxonomy): Eukaryota > Metazoa > Mollusca > Bivalvia > Adapedonta > Hiatellidae > Cyrtodaria > Cyrtodaria siliqua. Next base: position 13,115 of record JAWPHD010006720.1, on the reverse strand, counting down.
AAAGGGTTGACAGTAGGGATACCGCCATGGAACGGTCAGTGGCAAAAAGGGTTGACAGTAGGGATACCGCCATGGAACGGTCAGTGGCAAAAAGGGTTGACAGTAGGGATACCGCCATGGAACGGTCAGTGGCAAAAAGGGTTGACAGTAGGGATACCGCCATGGAACGGTCAGTGGCAAAAAGGGTTGACAGTAGGGATACCGCCATGGAACGGTCAGTGGCAAAAAGGGTTGACAGTAGGGATACCGCCATGGAACGGTCAGTGGCAAAAAGGGTTGACAGTAGGGATACCGCCTTGGAACGGTCAGTGGCAAAAGGGTCGCTGGGGGGATTAAACCAGGTTCTAGGGTGAACCAAACCTCACACTTACCCTACTGTCATCCCATTAAACGGGACTGTGTAAATAAAGAGATCCCCGCCATGAACTATTCTCTAACCAACAAGGCAGCATTGATAGGCAATATAAGTAAAATACAAAGATGCTCGTGTATATATAAATACAAAAAAAACAATAGCCTAGAAAGCCACAAAGAAGGTACTCGATGACTTGGCAGAAGCCAGAGCAACAAGAGAATAAACCATTGAGGGCACGACAAGACAAGTTTGCAGACAAACATCAAACGTCACCGTCCTTTTGGGCTTTAGGTAGACGTCATCATAGGGTCCACAGTCTGTCCGGTCATCGTACAATTATAGAGGAAAGCATAGTGGCGAACTGTAAATGGGTCCACCACCAAGTTCAACTTTAAATGGGTCCACCACCAAGTTCAACTTTAAATGGGTCAACCACCAAGTTCAACTTGTAAACGCGACAGCTTCAACAAACAGCTGTCGCTACTAACCAACTTGTATTTGAATGTTTTATGCAATAATATCTCGGATAAGAGAAACAATGAGCAAAATTGATGCATGCGTTCCGGAGTTATTGTCCTTGGTTATGTCAAAAGAATGGATTTTCAGCTTGTAATAAACATGATACCTTAAAAAGCTACAAACATGCTGTGTAGGCTAACCTTAAGCTTTGTTTACAATTTTTACCAAATTTGAATTGAAAGTTTGCTTAAAAAAATATGTACGCGGTAACATTAGTAAAGTTTCTGATGTTCACCAAATTGGATTTCAATGTTTATTATTATATTAGATTTCGAGATTGGCAATGAACAAAATCAATGCATATGTTACGGCCCAGATTTCTGAAAAATAAGTAAACTTCAGTTTGTGTATGCAATAATTGTATTAAAGAGTTTCTAATTTTCAACGAATTTGATATGAAGGTTTTGTTTGGTGTCGCGTACTATATTCAGAGATTTATTTTTATGGTCAAGTTCATTAGTCAAGGCGATGCAATTCTTAAAACTGTTTTGGGATATTGGGATACAGGTATGTATCAGCAATAGACGATGTCTCGCACATTAAATTAGAATTTATTCAATGATTTTTTATTTCCAGTCCAGTCATAATGTAGCGGCACCATTTTGGACAAACATGGAAAAATGTGTTGAATATCAAACGAAATAACACATACAAATTTATTCATTTCTGATACTGTTTTTCAAATGACACTTCCTTATTTCGCATCAGATCGCCATAATACTATATCACTTCCTTTATTGTTATAAAAGAGCTATAAAAGCCAGTAGAGCCTCCCCTTGCACTACTGGGCCTCTTGTTTCGATATTTGTACAGCGTTTCTACTTTGAGATAATGGCCAATCACATGCAATTGGTTCTTATCAGACTCAACTATGACATGTATCTATAGAAACAGCTGTTAGAATACTAATACTAATACTAATAATAATAATAAACAAAAAACAAACAAACAAACAAACAAAAACATATATTTTTTTTATATATATATGTATATTATATTTTTTAATAAGGTTACACATTGATTACATCTCTCTTGTGGCCCTCATGCATTGACATAAATTAATAAAAAGTAGGATTCCAAGACACATCTACAAACAAGTACTATTAAGTAAATTGTAAAAAAGAAAGAAAAACATTGAAACAATAGTTTTAACACAAAGACACATAACAAGAAAAACACTTTTTAATGATATAAAGTAGAATAGGGGCTCCTTAAACATATACATTAATATCAATTTCATTATTTAGGTATTACTAGGAATAATACCATGAACACATTTAAACATGAATTTGACTTTTCTTAGGAATACTCTGTATTTCCTAAATACGAGTTCATGACAAGAACAATAATTTTTATTCAACTTATACAAAGTACATCGTCATAAACAATATTAAATTTCTACATACGTAGTAAGTCATGTGACTACGTAAGTCATGTGACTACAATAAAATATTAATAATATTTTCATTTTGGTTACGAGCAAACATTTGCAAATTAGTCATGGAAGCTATAAATAAATAAATAAATACATATAATTAATTCACATTAAGCATCGAGTTGTGGACGGCTAATGTCTGTCTAAAATATCTAAATATATTACACATATAGAGCATAGTTGTTAATTGTAATAGTAAAAATGCAATTAACCAGAAAAATCGTTGCAATATGTACAGTGGCATTTTATAGTATTACCAAATTCTAAGACTTTGCTTTACACTGTTTTTGTCTCACTATGTTCAGCATTGTTAATACATAGAGATGTAACACAATAATTTAACTATTTACACACTTATTCCTAAGGTGTATGTCTGAACATAGAGATGTAACACAGTAATTTAACTATTTACACACTTATTCCTAAGGTGTATATAGAACATAGAGATGTAACACAGTAATTTAACTATTTACACACTTATTCCTAAGGTGTATGTCAGAACATAGAGATGTAACACAGTAATTTAACTATTTACACACTTATTCCTAAGGTATACACTTCTCAAAACTGCTAACTACACCGCTCACGTTTTGGGTTATATATATCGATGGGTTGAATGTTTTTCAATAAAATAAAAATTTGTCTCATATAGTGCAGATTTGTGTTATTTGTTTATTTAATTACAAACAACTATGAAATAATGATATTAACAAAATTATTCATATTTTAAATCGGTGTAGTTGGCTGTTTTGAAAAGTGTATAAAACGTGAGCGGTGTAGTTAGCAGTTTTGAGAAGTGTATGTCTGAACATAGAGATGTAACACAGTAATTTAACTATTTACACACTTATTCCTAAGGTATATGTCTGAACATAGAGATGTAACACAATAATTTAACTATTTACACACTTATTCCTAAGGTATATGTCTGAACATAGAGATGTAACACAGTAATTTAACTATTTACACACTTATTCCTAAGGTATATGTCTGAACATAGAGATGTAACACAGTAATTTAACTATTTACACACTTATTCCTAAGGTTTATGTCTGAACATAGAGATGTAACACAGTAATTTAACTATTTACACACTTATTCCTAAGGTGTATGTCTGAACATAGAGATGTAACACAATAATTTAACTATTTACACACTTATTCCTAAGGTTTATGTCTGAACATAGAGATGTAACACAGTAATTTAACTATTTACACACTTATTCCTAAGGTGTATGTCTGAACATAGAGATGTAACACAATAATTTAACTATTTACACACTTATTCCTAAGGTGTATGTCTGAACATAGAGATGTAACACAATAATTTAACTATTTACACACTTATTCCTAAGGTGTATGTCAGAACATAGAGATGTAACACAATAATTTAACTATTTACACACTTATTCCTAAGGTATATGTCAGAACATAGAGATGTAACACAGTAATTTAACTATTTACACACTTATTCCTAAGGTGTATGTCTGAACATAGAGATGTAACACAATAATTTAACTATTTACACACTTATTCCTAAGGTGTATGTCTGAACATAGAGATGTAACACAATAATTTAACTATTTACACACTTATTCCTAAGGTTTATGTCTGAACATAGAGATGTAACACAGTAATTTAACTATTTACACACTTATTCCTAAGGTTTATGTCTGAACATAGAGATGTAACACAGTAATTTAACTATTTACACACTTATTCCTAAGGTGTATGTCTGAACATAGAGATGTAACACAATAATTTAACTATTTACACACTTATTCCTAAGGTGTATGTCTGAACATAGAGATGTAACACAATAATTTAACTATTTACACACTTATTCCTAAGGTGTATGTCAGAACATAGAGATGTAACACAATAATTTAACTATTTACACACTTATTCCTAAGGTGTATGTCAGAACATAGAGATGTAACACAATAATTTAACTATTTACACACTTATTCCTAAGGTGTATGTCAGAACATAGAGATGTAACACAATAATTTAACTATTTACACACTTATTCCTAAGGTGTATGTCAGAACATAGAGATGTAACACAATAATTTAACTATTTACACACTTATTCCTAAGGTATATGTCTGAACATAGAGATGTAACACAATAATTTAACTATTTACACACTTATTCCTAAGGTGTATGTCAGAACATAGAGATGTAACACAATAATTTAACTATTTACACACTTATTCCTAAGGTGTATGTCAGAACATAGAGATGTAACACAATAATTTAACTATTTACACACTTATTCCTAAGGTATATGTCTGAACATAGAGATGTAACACAATAATTTAACTATTTACACACTTATTCCTAAGGTGTATGTCAGAACATAGAGATGTAACACAATAATTTAACTATTTACACACTTATTCCTAAGGTGTATGTCAGAACATAGAGATGTAACACAATAATTTAACTATTTACACACTTATTCCTAAGGTATATGTCAGAACATAGAGATGTAACACAATAATTTAACTATTTACACACTTATTCCTAAGGTATATGTCTGAACATAGAGATGTAACACAATAATTTAACTATTTACACACTTATTCCTAAGGTGTATGTCAGAACATAGAGATGTAACACAATAATTTAACTATTTACACACTTATTCCTAAGGTGTATGTCAGAACATAGAGATGTAACACAATAATTTAACTATTTACACACTTATTCCTAAGGTGTATGTCAGAACATAGAGATGTAACACAATAATTTAACTATTTACACACTTATTCCTAAGGTATATGTCAGAACATAGAGATGTAACACAGTAATTTAACTATTTACACACTTATTCCTAAGGTGTATGTCAGAACATAGAGATGTAACACAGTAATTTAACTATTTACACACTTATTCCTAAGGTGTATGTCAGAACATAGAGATGTAACACAATAATTTAACTATTTACACACTTATTCCTAAGGTGTATGTCAGAACATAGAGATGTAACACAGTAATTTAACTATTTACACACTTATTCCTAAGGTGTATGTCAGAACATAGAGATGTAACACAGTAATTTAACTATTTACACACTTATTCCTAAGGTGTATGTCAGAACATAGAGATGTAACACAATAATTTAACTATTTACACACTTATTCCTAAGGTGTATGTCAGAACATAGAGATGTAACACAGTAATTTAACTATTTACACACTTATTCCTAAGGTGTATGTCAGAACATAGAGATGTAACACAGTAATTTAACTATTTACACACTTATTCCTAAGGTATATGTCAGAACATAGAGATGTAACACAGTAATTTAACTATTTACACACTTATTCCTAAGGTGTATGTCAGAACATAGAGATGTAACACAATAATTTAACTATTTACACACTTATTCCTAAGGTATATGTCAGAACATAGAGATGTAACACAGTAATTTAACTATTTACACACTTATTCCTAAGGTGTATGTCAGAACATAGAGATGTAACACAGTAATTTAACTATTTACACACTTATTCCTAAGGTGTATGTCAGAACATAGAGATGTAACACAATAATTTAACTATTTACACACTTATTCCTAAGGTGTATGTCAGAACATAGAGATGTAACACAGTAATTTAACTATTTACACACTTATTCCTAAGGTGTATGTCAGAACATAGAGATGTAACACAGTAATTTAACTATTTACACACTTATTCCTAAGGTGTATGTCAGAACATAGAGATGTAACACAGTAATTTAACTATTTACACACTTATTCCTAAGGTGTATGTCAGAACATAGAGATGTAACACAGTAATTTAACTATTTACACACTTATTCCTAAGGTATATGTCAGAACATAGAGATGTAACACAGTAATTTAACTATTTACACACTTATTCCTAAGGTATATGTCTGAACATAGAGATGTAACACAGTAATTTAACTATTTACACACTTATTCCTAAGGTATATGTCTGAACATAGAGATGTAACACAGTAATTTAACTATTTACACACTTATTCCTAAGGTATATGTCTGAACATAGAGATGTAACACAGTAATTTAACTATTTACACACTTATTCCTAAGGTTTATGTCTGAACATAGAGATGTAACACAGTAATTTAACTATTTACACACTTATTCCTAAGGTATATGTCTGAACATAGAGATGTAACACAGTAATTTAACTATTTACACACTTATTCCTAAGGTTTATGTCAGAACATAGAGATGTAACACAGTAATTTAACTATTTACACACTTATTCCTAAGGTTTATGTCAGAACATAGAGATGTAACACAGTAATTTAACTATTTACACACTTATTCCTAAGGTATATGTCTGAACATAGAGATGTAACACAGTAATTTAACTATTTACACACTTATTCCTAAGGTTTATGTCAGAACATAGAGATGTAACACAGTAATTTAACTATTTACACACTTATTCCTAAGGTTTATGTCAGAACATAGAGATGTAACACAGTAATTTAACTATTTACACACTTATTCCTAAGGTATATGTCTGAACATAGAGATGTAACACAGTAATTTAACTATTTACACACTTATTCCTAAGGTTTATGTCAGAACATAGAGATGTAACACAGTAATTTAACTATTTACACACTTATTCCTAAGGTTTATGTCAGAACATAGAGATGTAACACAGTAATTTAACTATTTACACACTTATTCCTAAGGTATATGTCTGAACATAGAGATGTAACACAGTAATTTAACTATTTACACACTTATTCCTAAGGTATATGTCTGAACATAGAGATGTAACACAGTAATTTAACTATTTACACACTTATTCCTAAGGTATATGTCTGAACATAGAGATGTAACACAGTAATTTAACTATTTACACACTTATTCCTAAGGTATATGTCTGAACATAGAGATGTAACACAATAATTTAACTATTTACACACTTATTCCTAAGGTATATGTCTGAACATAGAGATGTAACACAGTAATTTAACTATTTACACACTTATTCCTAAGGTTTATGTCAGAACATAGAGATGTAACACAGTAATTTAACTATTTACACACTTATTCCTAAGGTTTATGTCAGAACATAGAGATGTAACACAGTAATTTAACTATTTACACACTTATTCCTAAGGTATATGTCTGAACATAGAGATGTAACACAGTAATTTAACTATTTACACACTTATTCCTAAGGTATATGTCTGAACATAGAGATGTAACACAATAATTTAACTATTTACACACTTATTCCTAAGGTATATGTCTGAACATAGAGATGTAACACAATAATTTAACTATTTACACACTTATTCCTAAGGTATATGTCTGAACATAGAGATGTAACACAGTAATTTAACTATTTACACACTTATTCCTAAGGTATATGTCTGAACATAGAGATGTAACACAATAATTTAACTATTTACACACTTATTCCTAAGGTATATGTCTGAACATAGAGATGTAACACAGTAATTTAACTATTTACACACTTATTCCTAAGGTATATGTCTGAACATAGAGATGTAACACAATAATTTAACTATTTACACACTTATTCCTAAGGTATATGTCTGAACATAGAGATGTAACACAGTAATTTAACTATTTACACACTTATTCCTAAGGTATATGTCTGAACATAGAGATGTAACACAATAATTTAACTATTTACACACTTATTCCTAAGGTGTATGTCTGAACATAGAGATGTAACACAGTAATTTAACTATTTACACACTTATTCCTAAGGTGTATGTCAGAACATAGAGATGTAACACAATAATTTAACTATTTACACACTTATTCCTAAGGTATATGTCTGAACATAGAGATGTAACACAATAATTTAACTATTTACACACTTATTCCTAAGGTATATGTCTGAACATAGAGATGTAACACAGTAATTTAACTATTTACACACTTATTCCTAAGGTATATGTCTGAACATAGAGATGTAACACAGTAATTTAACTATTTACACACTTATTCCTAAGGTGTATGTCTGAACATAGAGATGTAACACAGTAATTTAACTATTTACACACTTATTCCTAAGGTATATGTCTGAACATAGAGATGTAACACAATAATTTAACTATTTACACACTTATTCCTAAGGTATATGTCTGAACATAGAGATGTAACACAATAATTTAACTATTTACACACTTATTCCTAAGGTATATGTCTGAACATAGAGATGTAACACAATAATTTAACTATTTACACACTTATTCCTAAGGTATATGTCTGAACATAGAGATGTAACACAGTAATTTAACTATTTACACACTTATTCCTAAGGTGTATGTCTGAACATAGAGATGTAACACAGTAATTTAACTATTTACACACTTATTCCTAAGGTATATGTCTGAACATAGAGATGTAACACAATAATTTAACTATTTACACACTTATTCCTAAGGTGTATGTCAGAACATAGAGATGTAACACAGTAATTTAACTATTTACACACTTATTCCTAAGGTGTATGTCTGAACATAGAGATGTAACACAGTAATTTAACTATTTACACACTTATTCCTAAGGTGTATGTCTGAACATAGAGATGTAACACAGTAATTTAACTATTTACACACTTATTCCTAAGGTGTATGTCTGAACATAGAGATGTAACACAATAATTTAACTATTTACACACTTATTCCTAAGGTATATGTCTGAACATAGAGATGTAACACAATAATTTAACTATTTACACACTTATTCCTAAGGTATATGTCTGAACATAGAGATGTAACACAATAATTTAACTATTTACACACTTATTCCTAAGGTATATGTCTGAACATAGAGATGTAACACAGTAATTTAACTATTTACACACTTATTCCTAAGGTGTATGTCTGAACATAGAGATGTAACACAGTAATTTAACTATTTACACACTTATTCCTAAGGTATATGTCTGAACATAGAGATGTAACACAATAATTTAACTATTTACACACTTATTCCTAAGGTGTATGTCAGAACATAGAGATGTAACACAGTAATTTAACTATTTACACACTTATTCCTAAGGTGTATGTCTGAACATAGAGATGTAACACAGTAATTTAACTATTTACACACTTATTCCTAAGGTGTATGTCTGAACATAGAGATGTAACACAATAATTTAACTATTTACACACTTATTCCTAAGGTGTATGTCAGAACATAGAGATGTAACACAGTAATTTAACTATTTACACACTTATTCCTAAGGTGTATGTCTGAACATAGAGATGTAACACAGTAATTTAACTATTTACACACTTATTCCTAAGGTGTATGTCTGAACATAGAGATGTAACACAATAATTTAACTATTTACATACTTATTCCTAAGGTGTATGTCTGAACATAGAGATGTAACACAATAATTTAACTATTTACATACTTATTCCTAAGGTGTATGTCTGAACTAAGAGATGTAACACAGTAATTTAACTATTTACACACTTATTCCTAAGGTGTATGTCAGAACATAGAGATGTAACACAGTAATTTAACTATTTACACACTTATTCCTAAGGTGTATGTCTGAACATAGAGATGTAACACAGTAATTTAACTATTTACACACTTATTCCTAAGGTATATGTCTGAACATAGAGATGTAACACAGTAATTTAACTATTTACACACTTATTCCTAAGGTGTATGTCTGAACATAGAGATGTAACACAGTAATTTAACTATTTACACACTTATTCCTAAGGTATATGTCTGAACATAGAGATGTAACACAGTAATTTAACTATTTACACACTTATTCCTAAGGTATATGTCAGAACATAGAGATGTAACACAGTAATTTAACTATTTACACACTTATTCCTAAGGTGTATGTCTGAACATAGAGATGTAACACAATAATTTAACTATTTACACACTTATTCCTAAGGTATATGTCAGAACATAGAGATGTAACACAATAATTTAACTATTTACACACTTATTCCTAAGGTATATGTCAGAACATAGAGATGTAACACAGTAATTTAACTATTTACACACTTATTCCTAAGGTATATGTCAGAACATAGAGATGTAACACAATAATTTAACTATTTACACACTTATTCCTAAGGTATATGTCTGAACATAGAGATGTAACACAATAATTTAACTATTTACACACTTATTCCTAAGGTATATGTCTGAACATAGAGATGTAACACAGTAATTTAACTATTTACACACTTATTCCTAAGGTATATGTCTGAACATAGAGATGTAACACAGTAATTTAACTATTTACACACTTATTCCTAAGGTATATGTCTGAACATAGAGATGTAACACAGTAATTTAACTATTTACACACTTATTCCTAAGGTATATGTCTGAACATAGAGATGTAACACAGTAATTTAACTATTTACACACTTATTCCTAAGGTATATGTCAGAACATAGAGATGTAACACAGTAATTTAACTATTTACACACTTATTCCTAAGGTATATGTCTGAACATAGAGATGTAACACAGTAATTTAACTATTTACACACTTATTCCTAAGGTATATGTCTGAACATAGAGATGTAACACAGTAATTTAACTATTTACACACTTATTCCTAAGGTGTATGTCTGAACATAGAGATGTAACACAGTAATTTAACTATTTACACACTTATTCCTAAGGTATATGTCTGCACATAGAGATGTAACACAGTAATTTAACTATTTACACACTTATTCCTAAGGTATATGTCTGAACATAGAGATGTAACACAGTAATTTAACTATTTACACACTTATTCCTAAGGTATATGTCTGCACATAGAGATGTAACACAGTAATTTAACTATTTACACACTTATTCCTAAGGTATATGTCAGAACATAGAGATGTAACACAGTAATTTAACTATTTACACACTTATTCCTAAGGTATATGTCTGAACATAGAGATGTAACACAGTAATTTAACTATTTACACACTTATTCCTAAGGTATATGTCTGAACATAGAGATGTAACACAGTAATTTAACTATTTACACACTTATTCCTAAGGTGTATGTCTGAACATAGAGATGTAACACAGTAATTTAACTATTTACACACTTATTCCTAAGGTATATGTCTGCACATAGAGATGTAACACAGTAATTTAACTATTTACACACTTATTCCTAAGGTATATGTCTGAACATAGAGATGTAACACAGTAATTTAACTATTTACACACTTATTCCTAAGGTATATGTCTGCACATAGAGATGTAACACAGTAATTTAACTATTTACACACTTATTCCTAAGGTGTATGTCTGAACATAGAGATGTAACACAGTAATTTAACTATTTACACACTTATTCCTAAGGTATATGTCTGAACATAGAGATGTAACACAGTAATTTAACTATTTACACACTTATTCCTAAGGTATATGTCTGCACATAGAGATGTAACACAGTAATTTAACTATTTACACACTTATTCCTAAGGTATATGTCTGCACATAGAGATGTAACACAGTAATTTAACTATTTACACACTTATTCCTAAGGTATATGTCAGAACATAGAGATGTAACACAGTAATTTAACTATTTACACACTTATTCCTAAGGTATATGTCTAAACATAGAGATGTAACACAGTAATTTAACTATTTACACACTTATTCCTAAGGTATATGTCTAAACATAGAGATGTAACACAGTAATTTAACTATTTACACACTTATTCCTAAGGTGTATGTCTGAACATAGAGATGTAACACAGTAATTTAACTATTTACACACTTATTCCTAAGGTATATGTCAGAACATAGAGATGTAACACAGTAATTTAACTATTTACACACTTATTCCTAAGGTATATGTCAGAACATAGAGATGTAACACAGTAATTTAACTATTTACACACTTAATCCTAAGGTATATGTCAGAACATAGAGATGTAACACAGTAATTTAACTATTTACACACTTAATCCTAAGGTATATGTCAGAACATAGAGATGTAACACAGTAATTTAACTATTTACACACTTATTCCTAAGGTATATGTCTGAACATAGAGATGTAACACAGTAATTTAACTATTTACACACTTATTCCTAAGGTATATGTCAGAACATAGAGATGTAACACAGTAATTTAACTATTTACACACTTATTCCTAAGGTATATGTCAGAACATAGAGATGTAACACAGTAATTTAACTATTTACACACTTATTCCTAAGGTATATGTCTAAACATAGAGATGTAACACAGTAATTTAACTATTTACACACTTATTCCTAAGGTATATGTCTGAACATAGAGATGTAACACAGTAATTTAACTATTTACATACTTATTCCTAAGGTGTATGTCTGAACATAGAGATGTAACACAGTAATTTAACTATTTACACACTTATTCCTAAGGTATATGTCAGAACATAGAGATGTAACACAGTAATTTAACTATTTACACACTTATTCCTAAGGTATATGTCAGAACATAGAGATGTAACACAGTAATTTAACTATTTACACACTTATTCCTAAGGTATATGTCAGAACATAGAGATGTAACACAGTAATTTAACTATTTACACACTTAATCCTAAGGTATATGTCAGAACATAGAGATGTAACACAGTAATTTAACTATTTACACACTTATTCCTAAGGTATATGTCTGAACATAGAGATGTAACACAGTAATTTAACTATTTACACACTTATTCCTAAGGTATATGTCAGAACATAGAGATGTAACACAGTAATTTAACTATTTACACACTTAATCCTAAGGTATATGTCAGAACATAGAGATGTAACA